>CAKALU010037609.1:0-22246 GCA_916700995.1 Hozukius guyotensis
CCCTTTCCAGACTGATAGATGTCAATGACTTTGTTTCTCATCTGTTCTTGAATTTCTTTCGATCATGGCATGATGTGCTGCTTTTTGAGATCTTTTAGTCTACTTCACTTTGTCAGACAGGTTCTATTTAAGTGAT
This sequence comes from Hozukius guyotensis, assembly GCA_916700995.1. Taxonomy (NCBI): domain Eukaryota; kingdom Metazoa; phylum Chordata; class Actinopteri; order Perciformes; family Sebastidae; genus Hozukius; species Hozukius guyotensis. The sequence goes on from CAKALU010037609.1 coordinate 137, forward strand.
TTCTTGATTGAACAGTGATTGGCTAGTGAAATTGAACTCAGCTTTCCAAAACATGTGGTTGATCACAGTTAATTCATGATTTAACAAGGAGGGGCAATTACTTTTTCACATAGGGTTAGGTAGGTTTGGATAGCTTTTTTCCCTTAATAAATGAAATCATTATTTAAAAACTGCATTTTGTGTTTACTTGGGTTATCTTTGTCTTCATTAAAATTTGTTTAATGATCTGAAACATTTAAGTGTGACAAATATGCAAAAAAATAAGAAATCAGGAAGGGGGCAAATACTTTTTCACGGCACTGTATACGTTGTATTTGCATCAGTGTCTCCAAAAACCACAGAAATATAGGATGTATTTGTTATATTGCTTTTAGATGCAATGTGTGATTCATTGGTGATGTCTAGGAGGTGCAAACATGATGTGTCTCCAGGACCACATTTTGCCATGATGACACACACACACACACACACATACACACACACACACACACACACACACACACACACACACACACACACACACAGACACAGACTCACAGCGGCTGTAAAAAATAAAAAGTGAGGATATCACGGGTCACAACAGTTTGTCAACAACAGCAGAAGATTTCATCATCATTGAAGGTTACTACAGGCTAACTTCTTATCCTTCCTTCTCTTTTGAAAAAATCTAAAAAGATTGGTTTGGTTTTTTTCCCACCTGGACCTGTATGCTCTGACATTTCTCCTCTACTCTTCTCGCTGTAACTTGTGTCACTCATCGCTGACCATCAGACCCACAGAGACCTGCATTTGACAGGCTGTTATGTTACAGAGACTATCGCACATTCAACCATATTAAGCTTTTGCCGAGCTTCACGTAGGCTTACATTACGACAATAGTACCTGGCGACGCCAATGCCTGTAACCATAGTAACACTCCTGCCTGCATGCGCACAGCCAGAGAGGAGAAACGCTGCCACCAGAAGAGCTGCTGACTGAGTTTACTCTGAGTAAAAGGGTCTGAAAAGTCCAGGACTATTCATAAAACATTCAGGGCTGTAACCACGGATGCCGTGGCCATTCTGCCGTAAGAATCTGTCTTTTATTGGCCTGCAATTTCTCTGCTCCTCCATGTGCGCTTTGTCTTATCCATTTTGCCACTCTTTTCAGCAGATGCGCTGTTTAATGAAGGTACTGAGCACCTCCCCCCCCCCCACACACACAGTTGTCTCGGACCCTTAGGCATGTCGGCCCACCAGGAAAATGCCAGTCCACCCCTCACCCCTGTGAGCCATATTGTTCAATCCATCAATCAAACTTTATTTATATAGCACGGCATACATCAAATGCAACTCAAAGTGCTGAACATAAAGGGTTAAAAAGAACACAAGTTTGATAAATAAATAAAGAGTAAAATAAAGTATAGTATAATAAAATTAGTCACTAGATAAAATGCTACTAGCTACTAGTTATGTCACCTTTGTTAAGGTCATTAGAAGTACTTTACACCATAACACAAACTAGGGATGCACTGATACCACTTTTTTTCAGATCGAGTACAAGTACTTACATTTGAGTACTCGCCGATACCGAGTACCGATACGAGTACTTCTCTGTGCCAATAAACCCTCGTCAACAGCCAGGCAGAGGGTGTGAGCGACACACGGCAGGCTGGGGAGTCCCGCATAAGAGGCGGTGCGCCGTGACCGGCTCTAGGTCGGCTTGGAAATGCTCGGGGCGAAGGTGCTTCCCGGGGCCGTGGACAAAGTGTCAACCGGAGCGGACTGTCACCCAGAGCGGACTGTCCTCAGTGCGCCCCAACCGCGTCGTGCCCCCAGGGTGGGGCTTCGCCCACGTAGGGGTCTGCGGCGATGTCGGCAACCCACCTGACCCGTCTTGAAATACGGACCAAAGAGTCTAACGCACGCGCGAGTCAGAGGGTGCAAGCAAAACCACGTGGCGCAATGAAAGTGAGGGTCGGCGCGTGCCGCCTGAGGTGGGATCCCGGCCTAGTGGGGAGGTGGAGCGTGAGCGCGTGCGATAGGACCCGAAAGACGGTGACGACAGGCCGTAAAGTGGTATCGGTGCCGTTGTATCGGAGCCGTTTTGCAAGCACGAGTACGAGTACATGAGCACAGTATCGGACCCGATACCCGATACCCGATACTGGTATCGGTATCGGTGCATCCCTATAAGAAACATGTTGAACGCATTTCTTACCTCATAAAACAATTACAAAATAATGTTTTTAAACTTACAGTGTTTGCTTCTATTTACAGTCATCTTCTAGAATCTGACTCTATAAACAACCATTAGAGTTTATTTGAAATTTTCAGGGTACACGGTAAGTAGCTAAAATATACTACAGGAATACATTTAAATAAACCGTTATGTGTCCGTTCAACAAAAAAGTAAATTTGACCTGACCTCAGCATTGGTGGGAAATCAGCTCCTCTTCATAAGGGACTAAGCTAAACCACTGCATAGTAAAAACAATGTTCAAATTCTACTACAGCTTCCTCTACCGCCGACCAGTGCACCAGGCTTTTGGCACCCAGCAAATAAAGCCAGTAAGGGGCATCCGGAATTCAATCACTGAACTACAATTATTAAAAAAACACACTTGTACTTTGGTTGACAGAGTGAAAATTCCTGAGATTATCTATTCATTGCTGTTGGATGCCATAAAAATACTCTTAAACATGAGTCTCACAGGTAAAAGACTGGTCTTCTGCACTCAGCAGAAATGTGTATCACATCACCTGCATCCTTGTGCATGTGCTGGTAGAACATATACAACCAATATGAGGACCCGCTTCATGAAAACACAACTCTTCAGCGTCCCTAGTGGTCAAAATCCCCACAGGGTCCCTTTAAGACGTGTAATGTTGCATTAGCCACAGTACAGTATATGGGAGTGGTTTGAGGATGTAAGCAGCGGTCTCAGCGGAGTCCGGTCTTAATTTCCATTTCTGATGAATCGTGACAACTGAATTATTCATTCTTACAGCTATTAACTGTGTTTACATCTGCTGCCATGCTGCCGCTGTGCCTCTCGTGCTGCAGAGGGTAGACGACAGAACGTTTTAAATGGCGGCAATAAAACGGCAGTTAACGACGACGGGGAGTTTACTGACACTGCTCGTAGCCTACAAGGAAACAATAAGAAATCTATGGAAACAGGATGATTAACAGACCTCTCTTCTGCTCTGCATATAAACCACTCAAAGAGGTCTAGATGATAAAACTTAACTGGATTATATTGTGCCTCCTAGTTTAGGCACTGACTGATGTGTTGAGATTGTTGTTTTAATTTAACTCCAAATCTCAAATCAAATACTCAGGCCATCAGCCAGCGAGCTCATTTCTAGAGCCTCCTTTCAATCTCCGTTTTCATTTGATTAACTACTCATCTATCTCTCCTCAACGACGGCATCTGGAACAACTTTTATTTCAATTTTCCGCTCCGACGGGTACGACATCTCCATTTGTCTTTTTTAACATCGCAGAGTTTTACCAATCTGCCCTTCTCTGTTTGGAATCCATCATCCAGTTTGCAGATGGATCCCCAGGGATGGTTTCAGAAATGATCTCAGTGAGTTCAGATGAGGCTCAGAGAGAAATGGGCTGAAAACATGCATGTTTGAACATCCAAATTAGAATTGTTAAGGTGCAATAGAAAGAAACGTGTCATCATTATAAATAGTTTTTCCCCTTGCAAGAGTGGGTTTCTCCGACTTGACTGTCTTTCAGAGGCTGTAGCAGGTGCTAGAGAGAGCTAAAGTGAAGGTTTAGATATCATATGAAACCTCAGGAATCAATTGGTACCAACCATATCATGCTAGCTTGTTGGGAAGGAGGCTAAATAATGCTCCAAAGTTAAGAAAAACTGGCATGGCCATTTTCAAAGGGGTCCCTTGACCTCTGACCTCAAGATATGTGAATGAAAATAGGTTCTATGGGTACCAACGAGTCTCCCCCTTTACAGGCATGCCCACTTCATGATAATAAAAAATAGAAAATAGCAGCGAGCATGTCTCCAAATCTTGAAAAGTATCGGGTGGCAGGTAGTGGTAAGATCAGCAGTTTGGGGCAAAAACCATTCAGTTTTTTTTTATGTAGTATAAATGTGGGGTTTTTTTGCCTATACTAAAACGATGTGTTTGAATATTTCTGCATACTAGGGTCCTTAAACAGTCTTGAATTACATGAATTGATGTGAAACTTCACATCCACAAACTAGAGACCTAGAGCATTCAGAGGATGGATGGATCAGACTAGAGACCTAGAGCATTCAGAGGATGGATGGATCAGACTAGAGACCTAGAGCATTCAGAGGATGGATGGCTTTCCTAGCTAGATTGACAATAAGGGGGTTTCTGAGCAGTTTCCAGGCAACAGAAGTGCTCGCCATCCAATCGCCGAAAAATGAAATTCTTGCAGAAATCTTCCAAATGTCAAAAGTTTTTGATGCCAAATCACAGCATGGCTTCTTCTATGGTGTTCCTCAAGGTCTTGGTGTCTTAATGTGGTATTTTGGAAGGATTATTGATCATTATTATCAATTCTCGAATGACAAAAAAATTGTTAAATTTAGCACCAAATCTGTGTAACAAATGGTATCAACACAAAAAATTGCTGCAGCAACTTATGAGACATAATAGAGCATGGGGATGGCCATCACATATTTCTACTTCTACACACTTTCACTTTTTATTTTAATTATTTAATTAATTAATTAATTCATGTGTCAACTTGACACACAGTGCTGAGCTGTATCTCAAATCAATCTTCAGGTTCTCAGCTTTCAGATGATGTACACCACTTCTATGTGGCATCTACTGTTGACCTGCTATCTCCCCCTAAAGACCCCCTGTACCACCCTAAGAAAAACGTGTCTATCGTGGGTCTAAAGGGTTAAACCACCTTTTATTGGATTACTCAAGTTTGTATATTCTTATATAGAAAATATATATAATATGTTCTGCACTGTTGAAACAAACATTAGGTTTGTGTGTATAAAGATAAAGAGAGTAGAAGTTATGTAGCGTAATAATGGGTTTTGTATTGATTGTGCTGGTCGAAGCTCTGCTAGACAACATGATTTTGTAACACTCATAGCATTAGTCTTAATGACAACGTTGAGCAGCAATAGAGAAAAATGTCTTTTCTTCTGTTATTGAAACAGCCGGGTGTCAGATGGGAAATCTCAGCACACAGGAAGTGCCTAATCAGATATTAAGAGTGAAAGATAATTTGTTTTTCAGCAGCGATGGAGACCTCCGTTCAACAAAAGCTCAGTTCGTCAGGTTCATCGAGCGTCGGGTCTTTTGTCCTCTCTCTTGTTGTCATGGTATAAAGTGATCACAGACCTTCTGTTTAATGAGCAAGCTTTGTGCGGTTCGCTGATGGCTAATGATTGAAGTTCCAGGGATTTTTAAATACCTTAACCCACAGGACTGAACAAAAGCTATGTCAGTGTTGCAGGTTATAATGTGATTCATAGGGCCGTGATTAAAGCAACCATTATTGTTTGGTTATCCAGAGCCCAAGGGGACATCTTCCAATTACTCGTTTTGTACATTAAGTCAAAAACGCAAAGATATTTAATTTACACTGATATGAAACAGAAAAAAAATCTACAAATCCTGATATTCAATTAACTGGAAAGAGCAAATGAATCCATTATCACCATTGAATTAGTTAATGGAGAGAAAATGAATCGACAACAATCACCAACCTATTATTTTTAGTGATAATTGTTTTTACCGTATTGATGTGTTGCGTCGTTTTCAGTATATGTGAATGTATCACTGCTGCCTTAGCGCTACCGCTGTCTAACTAACTGAATTCACTGGCTCGTTTATGTGCCTTCTGTATTCCAACCCCCTAAAATCATGAATCCGTAAACACTGAGGAAAGTCTGAGGGATTGGAACATTTGCTGCTGATTTTAACCTTATAGCCTTAACTACACCGAGCCACTTATTCCCTGTGCAAGAAAGCTTTAAGACCTTGTTATGCCTCCACGCCGGCGACAGCTGTGGCCAGAGGCATAATGTTTTTGGGTTGTCCGTCCGTCCGTCCGTACATACCATCCCCGTGTACGCAATATCTCAGGAACGCCTAGAGGGAATTTCTTCAAATTTGGCACAAACCGCTTGGACGTCAAGGATGAACTGATTCGATTTTGGTGGTCAAAGGTTTCAGAATTACAGATAATGGTTTGTTGCTGGAAGGTTGATCCAATAACAATCCAACTTCATTCCCTGGACCGGCAGGATAATTCTGGGCGGTGAAAGGGCAGCTCTGCCTCATCCTTATTAAGGTGCCCTTGAGCAAGTCCCTGATACCCAAACTAGGAATGGTTACAAGTAATCCATTCATTGATTACTAGTAAGATATTCATTCATTAGTAATCAATGAATGTATTACTAGTAATCAATGAATGGCTACAAGTAATACATCCATTGATTACTAATCGGACACATACCTGATCTTTTATTCCCCCTGTGAGCATGTGTGCACACATGGAAAGAAATGTGGTGCCACTCAAAGCAACGTCTAAAGAGTACTCAGATTACGTTTTGGTTGTAACGGGTTAGTTTGTATTTCAAATAATGAGTTATTTGGTCAGCGTACAGTAGGCTACGCACCCTCAGGACAGTATAACCAACATGTTATGAAGGGGTTTTCATTTTTGGTAACGCAAAAGTACTCCAAAAGTTCATTTTCTCCATAGGCAATACTGTAATGTATTGAGTTACTTTTTAATGGGAGTAACATTGTAATGTAACAAGTTTCTTTTAAAAGTAACGTTACCCGACACTGTAGACAATTAATGTTATGTGTTATTCTCAACATCAGATATCTCTTAAAGGGAAATATCACATTATGGGTTGTTGTTGTTAGCCTTATTGTTGCTAGGCTAGCGAGTTTCTTCAAGTCTAGTTTAAAATGACAGCACTAAAAGGGTTTAGGAAGTCCAGTGCAATCTGCTGGAGGTTCTGACGCTATATGTAACTTGTTTTATGCCCCGGAGGAAATTAATTCAGGAGCGAAAACAAGCGGAAAGCATCTTTACGACGTCTTTTACTCCAGAAACAAACCTGAGACCGAATCAACTGTCAAATATCCAAGAATTACCACTCCAAGAGCCTGACAGCAGAGTGTCAGTATGTTACTGATAGACAAGCTACGATTTATGCTTTAATTGTATTATTTGATGTAGGGATGCTCATTTTGAAAAATGTTCTTAACCGATAACCGACCCTCGTTAACCGATTATTAACCGTTAACCAACAAGATTTGTGCCTCGCATGCAGCTGCAGGAACACAACAGATATTGGTTGACGGGAGTCCCCAGTTCACCGTCCGGGAGCGTTAACTTAGCAGCCATGATGCTGCGTGTAGTGTCGCAGACATGCAGCCACTTTCCCAGTAAAAGTCTCCACCACACATTTAGTTTAGTTTAGCAGGTTGTCAGCTGTGTGTCTGCCCGGCGTAACTTTAGCAAGTGTCCAACAGCGTGTGTATTAATGCTACGTTAGCAGCTCTAGCATCGCCGGAGGCTTCATGCTCGCCGCCGCACACGTAGTCTGTGTCACTGTAGCGAGTTTCCAACAGACCGTGTGTGTGTTGGCGGTGAGTGTGAGGTTGTTGGTGGCGTTCTAGCTGTGAACGTAGGTGTAGCAGTGTGTGTACAGTTTATTTGTCGGTGAATAAATGCTACGAAACTACAACTCCTCCGCTTCGCTCAAGCGAGCCGGAGACCAGAGGCGACTTCCTGTATCCTGCAACTCTGGCTCCGCCTCTTAAGGCGGACTGTTAAGGTGGACCAGCTTCTCTCCTTAAAGTGACGAGCCGCTCCTCTGAGCCGCTCAGCTTTTGAGTTAATTATTAACATTTCTTTTTAACCGATAGCGTTAATCGGTTAAAATGCTTAATGTCGGTTAACGGTTTAACGGTTAATTATGGACATCCCTAATTTGATGTTTAATTTTTACATTTATATAGTCAGTCTAATATTCGGGCCAGTACAGTAGATGTCTTCTACGTTTGATTACTGGAATCGAGTTTATAACATGACTACTCCTTCACTGAAAAATGTGAGATTATCAACATAACCCGTACTGCTCTAGTGGAACTGCATCATCACTCTGCTACTAGGCAGCTTCCAGTTGTGAATTTGTATAGCAGTGCGAGTGTCAACAGGTCACTCCTGTTATCACGTCTCTGATCTTATACCATTCTGCTTTCACAGGCTACGTCCAGGCGTCCAAACGGGACAAAAAGTTTGCGACCTGCGCTCCCAACTTCTCCTACGCGTCGCTGTGCGAGTGTCTCCGCCGAGCGTTCGTCTACCGACAGCCGTCGCCGGTGGAAACCGTCCTCTTCAACAGGAAGGAGGGCCGTCAGGTAGGTCAGGTTGCCAAGCAACAGGTGGCCAGCCTGGACTCGGATAAGCCAATCCTGGGCTTCAGAGCAACCAATGAGAGACTGTACATCCTGACCTCCAGTAACCTCTTTGTTCTAAAGGTCAATAATAATTAGATTTGGGACTCTTTTCATCCGAACGCGACCATTCCAAACTAAAGATCTGTTGTCTGCTACAACTGAAAAAAAACCCATCCTCGTGTACATCTGTGCTGTCTGTTCCTCGTGTTTCACCTCCCACAAGTCTTCTGTCTATAAGATCACAAAGTAAGGCAACATGTCCTGATAGACAAATTATAGTAATAAACGTTCACGAGAACATTAAAAGGATTAAATCATAATTTCTTTGAATGCTTTAATTCAACAATTGCCATGTGAATCACATTTGATGGTACTGGGTGTTTCATGAATATAAACTGCATATATGTGGTGCCCTATTAATGCTCACTGCATTATTACAGACATTTGTAACGCCATAAATTCCAATTCATAAATACAATTGTACACGTTTCTCTTGATGAATGACTGATTGACTGAATGCTGGCTGTGTTGTAGTATTTTGTCAGATGGTCGGTGGGGAGGAGGACGCTGAGGAAATCCCTCTGCTTGGCTCATTTTTACAATCATTACTGTGGAAATATGAAAGAAGCGAACATTCATTTCCATAAATTTCCATAAACATGTTTCACACATCACACTGGCTCCTGTTGCATTAGCCTCAATCTTGGACGGATCGGATGGACTTGAAGCCCAAAAACTCAAGAGGGCCTTAAAATTCAATCATGTCTGATACCTTGATTTTGTTTTGGGGTGGAGGTGGAGGTTGTAAAGCAACACTTCTCATACATGTTTGGAGTAATACTGATGCATTTTTTCCTCTGAGATATTAAAGCTGGGGAGGCCGTTTATTGTTGGTGTTACTGGGCAAAAAATTCCATAATAACTTTTCATCATATTGTAATTCAAGTGGTACCCTGGGGTAGGCAGTTTTCTGGAAAAGTAAAGAAAAAAAATGCCAGAATTTGGAAATACAGCCGTTTCTTTGATTGCAATACAAGAAAAAAGGCGAGAGAGACACAAGCAGAGGGGAGATACAGGGATGAAGGTTTTCGCAGGATTAAATCCAAAAAGGCAAAGAGGCTTAAACGCGACGTCGCCTTCGACTCTGGCAAGAAACAGATCCATATCTGTGTGTTTTCAGGTTCGGCCGGGGGCAACGATAAACTGAAAGCCAGCCAGCCTGTGTTTGCTGTCTGGGAAAACATGCAGATCTTCAGAAATTATAGGAGAACTGCTCTGACCAATTCTTTGATCGAGCTTGAAATTGCCAGTGTTGTGTGAACTGGAACAACCGGGGAACAGTGCATCAGTGTGAGATCTAGTCAAAGGCTTTCCAATTCAACAGTCTTCATCATCAGGACGGGCAATTTTCTGAAGACTATCTGCAATTTGTGTCCTCAGCTCCCCCGAGTGCTGCCGTTTTCCGATGCGATTTGTTTTCCTCAGCTAAACCACACTGTAGGCCGTGGCTAATCGCCCTTTTCTCTTTTCTCCGTCATTGTTTTGCTCGGGAGAATCCTGTTTACTCTCAGTTTTTATTTAATTATTGGAGTGCGATTGAATTAGACTCCACCACTTGTTTTTATTAGCTGTGCCAGCATCCCTAGAGTACTTGAAGGCAGCCTGTCAGAGACGCTAATGTCTCCGAGGACGGCCTCTGTCTTTACTCAGATAGAGAGAGAGAAGAAAAAAAAAACTACTTTATCAAGCCATCTGACCACAGAGAATTGAGTAATGGAAGATAGTTACCGCTCGCCACCTGCATTTCCCAAACCTCCACACTGCTGCGATCGGGCAAACACCACATGCCTTTTAAAAAGTGGGCTGTTTGAGGACTTTATTAAAAGAGCATTTTCAAGATTGACAGCCGTGCTTTTTGTTTTTAGATTGAATCCGTTCCTCTGAGTGAGTTTCGTTGGCTGCAGGGTCAGGAAACTTGATCTGGCTCCAAATTAAAATGTGTGTTTCCTGAGACGACAAAGACGACGTGCAGCTGCCTCCTGTTTCACCACCAGTGTTATTTTCAATAACGCCATGTAATACAGGTACACATTTACTTCTTCAAATTACATATCCTGCTCATTTTCAGGTTCATACTTGTATCTTGGGGTTTCTACTAGAACATGTTTACATGATTTAATGTTCAAAAAACACATTCTTTTTCTCATCCTGTCTGTCTGAATATATTCACCCTCTGTCTGAAACGCTCCGTTTTAACGCCTGTCTCTTTAAGAAAAATCCCAGTCTGCTCTGATTGGCTTGCAATAAAAATATGGCGCACCTTTGAAAAGGTAGTTCTCAAGCTGTGATGAGGCTGCATGTGACATAGGAAGGGGAGCCAGATCTGAATGGCTTGTTGAATCACATGTTTCTGATCTAGACAGCCCACAAAAAACTGCCTTGGTTGTCTTATTTCACAGTTTGTGGGTTGGCAGGAACTCCAGATACCCAGATGGATGGATGTGCACAAGCACTGAAAAAGTGAGGTTTTCATAATATGTCCCCTTTATCTATAATGCGTGAATCATAATCAAATACGGAAGTTAAAATAAGGATTATGCAACTCAGACTCAGGCAAAAAAATGAGTCACATGGCATTCAATAAAATATAAAAAATGCAGCTTTAATGAAGCTGATTACATTTAATTCATTTAGAGCCCGACTGATGGAGATTCATGCCCATTTATTGCTTATTCTAAAACGTATTGCAGAATGTAACGTATAATAGGAACAATGTCATCAAGAAGTTTGCCGAGCTGATTCCAGTGTATCTATCAGACACAGTGTGTATGTATACGTGTATACAGTATATGTATGAAAACGTGTATATATAAGTATGTATACGTGTATGTATATGTGTAAATATATATACAAACTCAGAAAAAAAAGTTTGGAAATTTGTGTTTGGTGGATTATTTCTCTGTTGTTACAATGCTAATTGGCATTGTATTTTACATGGTTGGAAAGCCTGTTTATTTACCTTCACAATGATGTCCAACTTGTAAGGAGGTAGTCTGTGATAACCCTGGCTTGTGCCAATTAGCATTGTAACAACAGAAATAATCGACCAAACACAAATTTCCAAACTTCTTTTTCTGAGTTTATATATACATCATCTGTAACCCTTATCCTATTCAGGTTCGCGGGGAGGGGGCTGGAGCCGATCCCAGCTGACATTGGGTGAAGGCGGGGTACACCCTGGACAGGTCTCCAGACTATCACAGGGCTGACACATAGAGACAGACAACCATTCACACTCACATTCACACCTACGGGATATTTAGAGTCAACAATGAACCTGCATGTCTTTGGACTGTGGGAGGAAACCGGAGAACCCGTTACAGTCAGTGGTTCCAGTGACTGTCAGAAGTGGGATTCAAACCCACACCTCCAGGGGAGACTGTGACCTGAACGCAGCACCTTAGACCGCCCGGCCATCCTAGTAACTTTACTACTACTACAGTTATAGTTTTGTGCATTTAAGTAAGAACAAATAAAAGAAACGTGACAGTATTTACAGGGAAAGCTCTACAGGGAACCTTGAGTACTTCTTACTGGACATTATTAGGCTCAAGTGACTACAGGCCAGCACACATGTACCTGGCACCGCTAGCTAATGCTGCGTTCACAGACAAGAAAAGCAGTTAACAAAATCAAACTAAAGTGTTCAGTGCCTTGGCCTTGGCAGTGTGCACATCTAACAACGAGAGCTGATTCTCCAACAATGCACAGGCTTCTGTCTTTCACATGGGAATCCTTGAATTGCAGCTGTGTTTGAAAGGTGCTGTGTCACTAAATAAAACTGTCTTGCCTTAAGTTCCTAGACCACTTCAGACTCTTTAGAAAGAAAATGTTCAGGTGTGTTTAATTTCATTATTTTTCTTTGGATGACCAACATGTAACTCCAGACAAAACAAACTATATTTGAACCAACATATAAAATCCGTTGAGCCAACTAGGCTATGGGGTGTAAATGAGAACGCATCAGTGTTTGTCCCCTGACTTATACATCAAACAAAGAATTTACTATTATACATAACTTAGAAGTTTCAACAACAACCGACCAACAAACATGACATCATTTGTATGTATTTATATTTAAGAGGAGATTATTTGTGTTGCTGAAGGTGTTTCAATGGGCCTTGTAGACCCAGATCAGCTGCAGGTGCTCAGCCCAACCTCTCTTAAGAAGACGAGGAAAAACTCCCCAAGAACAACCTTATGGACACGGGAAGAAACCCTCTCCTTGAACAGCTGTGTGAGTGTGTGCTTTAGTAATTATATCTTTGTGAGAACCAGTTTCAGTTATACAGCAGAAAATTGAACGGTCTGGCCCCATCATATCTTAAAGAGCTCATAGTACCCTATTACCCCATTAGAGCACTGTGCTCCCAGAATGCAACAGGGTTAATTGAGGTTCCTAGAGTCTCCAAAAGTAGAATGTGAGCCAGAGCCTTCAGCTATCAAGCTCCTCTTCTGTGGAACCAGCTCCCAGTTTCAGTCCGGGGGGCAGACACCGTCTCTACATTTAAGAGTAGGTTAAAGACTTTGCTCTTTGATAACGCTTATAGAGGAGGGGCTGGCCCAAGGCTGGCTCAGGCTGCCTTGGACCAGCCCCTAGTTATGCTGCTATAGGCCCAGACTGCCGGGGGACTTCCTATGACACACTGAGCTCCTCTCTCCTTTCTCCTTCTGTATATATTCATGTCCCATTCATGCATGTTACTAACTTGATTTCTTCCCCGGAGTCTCTGTGCAGTCTCGTCTCGCAGGTATCCATGGAACGGGGTTACACCTGGATCGTGGTTGCATCTGCTGCCGTCCTACTTGTATTAGTTCTTACAGCTGCTCTGCTATTATTGTGGTTGCTGTACATCTCTCTCTCTCTCTCTCTCTCTCTCTCTCTCTCTCTTTCAAAACCCAACCGGTCTCGGCAGATGGCCGCCTACCCAGAGCCCTGTTCTACTCTAGGTTTCTACCCGCTTAACAGGGAGTTTTTCCTGGCCACAGCGCGCACCGATGCAATGCTCTTGGTGAGATCTCTTGTTGGGTCTCTAAACTATAGAGTACGGTTTAAGACCTGCTCTGTATAAAAAGCGTCTCGAGACAACTCCTGTTATGATTTGACGCTATATAAAAATAAATTGAATTGAATTGAATTGAATTGAAGTATACAAGAACAAATGTGTGTGTTCATGTATGTATGTGTGTGTGCATTTTCTTTTCCTGAGCATGGAATTGTGGAGCCAGGCATTAGAAGAGCTTTAATAGTCGGTCACTAAAACAATGAATATGATCAGCAGGTGGTTTGAGGGGGGGGATGCTAGAAGCAGCTCTCACTGAGCTGTGAGTTGATGAATCCATGGCGCTGTCCGTGGTGCTGAAGAAGCAGACGGATTTGCAATAGGGACTTTTTCTCTGCAGTGCCGCCCTTCGTTGTCCGGGGGGCCTTGAAAAAACAATTGGTTTATGATTAAAGCTCAGCTCCTCATGATGAAACTGCTTTTCTCTGCAGGTGTAATTGGCACTTTTTTTTTAAATGATTAAACGATTAAAGTAAACAAACCCACATATTTTCTCCGGTAGGAGACACATGTAGATAAATCATTATTGAGTTGATTGCACATTCTTTAGTAATGAATAGAGATCCTCCCCGATGGGATCGGTAGATGGAGGGAAGATAATTACATGTTATGGATGTCATACCTGCACGGTCGTCTCTCCGCAGGCAGCGAATGTTACAACACCGTGGAAAGTGGCAGATTGGACAGGCTTTAAGACAACCTTATTTTCACTGAGAGATTTACGTTGCCAATGTTTTAATTTTTTCTAATTATATATTGTTTACAGTAATTACAGATGATTTATAGTCTACTGTCAACGTATGCAAGGTGTGTAATAGGGCACTGTAGTTTTTTTTGATTTTGAGAAATAGGATTATTTGCGTTCTTGCCGAGAGTTAGATGAGATGATTGACACCACTCTCATGTCTGTAGGGTAAATATGAAGCTACAGCATGCAGCCACTTTGCTTAGCTTACAGTAGACAGTAGCACAAAGACTGTAAAAAACACAACGTGTCACTTTGTTTTTGTTCGAATCAAACAAACCACATAAAACGTGCATAAGAAAGTTAAGGTTTAGAGGTGCTGGTAGATGGATTTCATTACTTTCAGACAGACAGCCTGGCTAGCTGTTTCCCCCTATTTACGGTCTTTATGCTAAGCTAAGCCAATCAGCTGCTGCAGTATAGCTGCTCATTTATCGTACAGATGTGATATATTGATATTCTCATCTCAGCTAGTAAACAAATACGCTTGTTTCCCAAAATGTCAAACTATTTCTTTAAACACTAGCTGTAAGCCGCAACTCATTTCTTTAACATATGCAACTTGCGTTAAAGGTCCCATATCATGCTCATTTTCAGGTTCATACTTGTATTTTGTGTTTCTACTAGAACATGTTTACATGCTGCAATGTTCAAAAAAAACTTTTTTCAAAAACCCTATTTTCCTCATGCTGTCTGTCTGAATATGCCTGTATTTTCCCTCTGTCTGAAACGCTCCGTTTTAGTGCATTTCAACGGAATTGCATTGCTAGGCAACAGCTTGGGTCCATGTTTACTTCCTGTCAGTTGATGTTATTTACATACACTGCAACAGGAAATAAACTGGGACACATTTAGAATGTTTATGTTTAAAACCGTGTGATGGTCTATATATTGTATATTTGTGACATCACAAATGGACAGAAATCCTAACGGCTTGTTTCAAACGCACAATTTCTGAATTCGGGCTGTGTGTATTTCTCCGTATATTGAGCGTTTTGATAGTTTAACAGTATTCATAAAGCACTTAAACCTGCTTTATAATATAAAAGACCTGAAAATCTCACTTTTTACAATATGGGACCTTTAAAGAGACAGGCGCTAAAACGGAGCGTTTCAGACAGAAGGTGAATACAGGTATATCCAGACAGAAAGTATTATTATTAAGCATGTAAACATGTTCTAGTAGAAACCCAAAAAGTATGAACCTGGAAATGAGCAGGATATGTCCCCTTTCATATAAAAATATTGATCAGAGCGGCTTTAAAGGATAAGGCTGGTGATATTCTATATTTTTCTTATTGTCAACAAATCTCTGATCTGAAAAGACCAAAACCTACCAGGTGTTAGTCTGTCTTAAAACTTAATCCCCTGAAAAAAAGCTGGGAACTGTAGTTTTTAGAAAAATAAATAGGTCCCCAGGTTTGCTAGGGACTATTTTCATCTGTGGATTACTACACATTTGGGGCTGTGGTGTGTATGTATGGCAACAGGAGGATGAATGTATGACGGACTCAAAATAAACTCCAGTGCCTGCATTCATCGTAATGACGGAACATGTCACACAGTTTGGCTCATTGTGATGTTATATATCAGTGAAAATCCCTCTGAGACCCACAATAGACCCGTTTTAGTCTTTTTTAGAGGTATACAGGGGGTCTTTAGGGGGCGATAGCAGGTCAACAGTAGATGTCACATAGAAGTGGTGTACACCATCTGAAAGCTGGGAACCTGAAGATTAGTTTGAGATGCAGCTCAGTGTGTTGTTGTTGTTCTAGTCATAAATCAAAAATAAACATTAAATAAATGGTGAGAGTGTTTAGAACATGATGATATAAATTTGTGATGGCCATCGTCATGCTCAGTTATGTCTCATAAATTGTTGCAGCAATTTTTGGGTTGATACCATTTGTTACACAGATTTGGTGCTAAATTTAACCATTTTTTAACCACTTGAGAATTGATAAAAAATGTTCAATACTCCCTCCAAAATACCACAATAAGACACCAAGACCTTGAAGAACACCACAGAAAAGCCATGCTGTGATTTGGTATCAAAAACATTTGACATTTGGAGATTTTTGCAAGAATTACATTTTTCGGTGATTGGATGGCGTTCACTTCTGTTCTGGAAACTGCTCAGAAACCCCCTTATTGTCAATCCACATAGGAAAGCCATCCATCCTCTGAATGCTCTAGGTCTCTGGTTGGTAAATGTAAAGTTTCATGAGGCTGTGATTTTACTAGAGGTTACCGCAGGTCATTTTGTACAGTGAGGTCAAGTTAAAAAAAATGGTCTCATCATAATGAAATGTCTCCTATGGGGACTAACATCATCACACATGAATACAGTTGGGCTAATTGGATCCACAAGAGTCTCAGTTTTACAGTGATACACAAGTTATGTAATTCAAGACTGTTTAGTGACCCCAGTATGCAGAAATATTCAAATACACCATTTTTTAGGCATGTCTGTAAAGGGAAGACTTGTTGGTATCCATAGAAACCATTTTCATTCACATATCTTGAGGTCAAGGGACCCCTTTGAAAATGTCCATGCCAGTTTTTCCTCCCCGACAGGCTAGTATGACGAGGTGTCGATTGGTTTCTGAGGTTTTTCTAGTTTCATATGATACCAGTATCTTCACTCTAGCTCTAAAACTGAACCTGCTAGAGCCTCTGAAAGACAGTCAAGTCAGTCGGGATCACTGGACACAGACAATACTTTAGATAAATGAATTGTCGTTTTTGGTCTTTTCACAGGATTTGATGGCATATTAATAAAACAGAATATTACCAGTCTTATCCTTGAAATATACGGCCACATAACTCCTGGGTTGAGGGTTTTACAGCAGCTGGTTTCATCACTGCAGCTGGATGAAATGAAAAACTGTACTTTAGGAAAAGTGACTCCTCTTCCAACAGCCACTTGCGTTTTCTTCCACGTGTAATTATTCATAAAAGCTGAGGCTGCTCTCTGGTTGCGTAATTACACCACCCCTCGTCTTTGTTGCTGTCCCTGTCCAGGGTGTCATAACGAACATTACATCCCCCCCTCTTTATTACACTGAAACACTTTTATTTCAGAGTTAATGAGCCAGAAAGTTTCTTATCTGTACCTTCTCTGCATCATCTCTCTGCTCATCCTCCCTCATTTTCTCTCTCTTTCAACTTTACTCTCTCTTCATCAGTTCCTCCTTTGCACCTTTTTTCTGTTTTGACACTTGATTAAGATAAATTGAGACTACTTCATATTATAGCGAGGATGTACTGTTATTTAGCAGTAATGGGATTCATCTGCATCCCGCAGACTGTCTGCTAATTATAGCCTGTCATAAGTGAACATAATTTTAAGTGGTAATCTACTTTTTTTTTCTTTTTTTTTTAATTTTGTGCTTGTAGTTAATGGATAATTGCTGTGGTGTTTCTGCTCTGCAATTGCCAGAAATCACCTGTCAATCAAACAGTGTTGGTGGCACAGCTGTGTCTTTTATAATGTTTTTTTTGTGTTGATGAAGTTTGAGTTTCTTTAAGTAGTGCTCTTAACAAAAATACTTAGTAATAGTACCACTTATTAAAGTGTCAGTAGGCAGTATATTTTGGCATCATTGGGCAAAAATTCCATAATAACCTTTCAGCATATTGTAATTCAAGTGTTCTGAGAGAAAACTAGACTCCTGCTCCTCCTCATGGCTCTGTTTTCAGGCTTTAGAACATCTAGCCCGTGACGGGAGACTTTGACCAATCACAGGTCATTTCAGAGAGAGAGAGAGTGTTCCTATTGGCTGGGCTCTAGCTGGTGGGCGGTGCTTGATATTTCCTCAACTGATCTCAACATGGCTGCTGGGTCACAAACTTTCTCATTTTACAGCTAAACCGTGCACTACAAGATGTTTCTGAGAACATTTTAGGCGAAAAATAGGCATTACAGTAACAGAATATTGATTCATATTTGATCAGCGCTGCCTAGTTTGACCGTTTGATCAGAGTTTGTGAGTGATTGACAGCCGGCTCTCATAGACGGCATGGCTCCAGCTTGGCTCTGATTGGTTGTTTTCCTCGAGTCTGTGAAATCTTGCAGATGCCATTAAGAGCACTGGAGGACACCGGAGGACACAGAGGCACATGATTTTTTTCAGATTATCTGTCTCATGAACTACTGTCCGGATATAGTGATCGTTTTATAAAAATAACTTGTTTTAATCCCATTTGCTCCACTCCTACCTACTGCTGCTTTAATGTTTAGGTTAAGCTGAATTGGTTTAGTTAACCTAAAGGAAACCCATCAGGGAGCTGGCTAAAGGTTTCTGTCTCTCCGTCTCTCCGTCTTCTTTCTGAGGTGTTTGATGGCCGTTCTCACCTCTAACTCCGGAGCCGACAGCAGACCAACATGTGCATACAGGTGGGGGGGGGGGGGGGGGCCCCGCCTCACAGCATTATTTACACTCCAGAGAAATTGTATGAAGCCTTTTGAGATTCCACTCACGCACTTTAGTTCCTGGCGATGGCAGTAAATTAGCAGTTAACTGGAACTGCTCCCAGGCGGAGTTTATATTAGATGATGCTCGGTAGATATGGTAACAGAATTTACATGTATTGGTGAGAAGCGCAGTGTTTATGTCTTCACTTATTCTCTTATGGAAAATGTAAGGAAGGGGATCCATTTAAATGCAAATGAGTGTTGTTGTTGTGTTTAATTTAAAGTGATGGATTTGATGGGAGCTGTGGTTTGACACATTTACATACTAAACGTCAGTAAATTTCCATTCTGTCAAAGGAGCTGTCTGTCAACAAAACAATACATGAATATGATTTGTTGATCTTTGTGGAATAAATCTAAAAATAATCACATCTTTAATGAAATCATACACAGTGTTCACAGTGTAAGGATGTAAATAGATAAGGGCTGTCAAAGTTAAAGTGATAATAACGCGTTAACGCAAATTAATTTTAACGTCACTAATTTCTTCAAGTCATTAATGCAATCGATCTTTCGGAGGATGTAGAGGACTCGTATGAAACCTCAGGAATCCATCGGTACGGATCATGTCATACTAGTTTGTCACGCAGGAGGTTCTAAGATTAATCTTTGGGCTTTTCTGTCTTTAATGATAGTGACAGTGATAGTTATGAAAGGGAGAGAGAGAGAGAGGATGACCTGCAGCAAAGGGCCACAAGTCAGATTCGAACCGCCATGGCCATTTTCTAAAGGGGTCCCTTGACCTCTGACCTCCAGATATGTGAATGAAAATGGGTTCTATGGAGACTGTGGTTAACAAAAACGATAAAGTTATGGGCCGGAAAATCCTACAATGAGCAGCGTTTTTTTGTGCAAATAATTCGCACATCAATATATTTTTTTGAACCGTTGATTTTGTAATAAGTACTTTCACACAGAATGTGAATATCACGCGTCGAAAAAGCAGCATACTTTTTCTTTTCGGAACGAGTCGTTTTTCATTTCAACCAATCACGTTGTGCGGAACAGGTTGAGTTGCGCCTATATTTATGAAACAACAACACGGACGCTGCGTAGTTTGAACCAGGACGGCAAACTTTATGACTTCAAACTTGACAAAGGCAGCGCAGACCAAATCCACTCCTTCCATTCTTACCTTTCACAATAAAAGCCCTATACATATAATATTCACAGGCAAGTATTTCTCATTATTGTGTTGTTTATTCGTCACACCCCCGGTGTGTAAAGTTCTTTAAAGCGAGACTAGGTAACTTTTGCACAGCGGTCAGTCACTGTGGTTACCAGTGATTCAGTAATGTCAGTTAAACAAATGTATTTACAGAAAGTTAGTTAACATTAGTCACCATACTGGTCATACAGATTGCGAAATGCTCTAGCAGCAGACGGTTGATTTGATCAAGGGTGTGAGTTATTGCTTATGAATTGAACTTTTAATTTGAAAGAGGAAGAATGTGTTATTTCTTCATTTGGGTAGTCTCACTTTAATAAGCATTATTATTTTTTTGGGTCTTGTCAGCTGTCAGGAGTCTTTTTGATCCACTGAATGTCCAAGAAAGACATTGAATTTCAGTAATTTTGGAGTTGTCCTTTTAAATCTTCTCCCTCCTGTCCTTTGACTAATGCCCAGTCCTACTCACTGTGGGTGGTTAGTGGTTGGAGGAACAGTTGATTGAAATAGATGTCTAAAACATCTTGGAAGTCATCAGTTTAATTTCTAATGGAAAAGAGAGGTTGACACCCCTGAATGTGCATTTCTGTACTCCAAAGAGAGAAAGGAAATTAAAAGAAAAGGCGTAAAAATCATCTACTCTAATTCCAGAAACAACTTTATTTGGAACATAAAGATAAAATGTACAAATTAGCAATTTCTAGATAACCATCAAACATACTGACTGGATCACATTATTCTAAAAAAAAAGCAGGACCAAGGCAGCAGCTTCCAAATTGTACATCACAAAATAATATTTATGTTTTAATGGGCAATAACAAAAGCAAGAAGTGGCATAAAAATATACAGATAACTTCTCTTGGCAAACAGAAGAGTTACCATACATAACAATCACTTTAAATACACAGGGAACATTCACGAGTGCATGAATCTACTGATACTCAAGGCATTTTACAGCATTGGTACAATCATTAAACAGAAGCTGTAGCTATTACACATTTTCCACACACAGTAGTGAATGAAACCACTGATCCAGAGCGAGAGCTTCGTCTTGCTCTGCTGTGTCTGCTGCTGCTGCTGCCCAATTACATTCCCCCGCCGTGTGGCAGACTGCGCTCAGAAATTCATAAACAGCCACTGATCTGGCAGAAAAACATCAGCGTGTCCATCCAGCCACGTTCACCGGCTCACTGACGCCGTTCACAACTCGACGAGCAAAAAGCGATGGTTTGTTGAATCCACAGTTCACATATGATACTATACACGGACCAAAAACATTCACTTCACTTTGCTTCAACTTGAACACTGATGGAACTTGTAGTGCTGCAGCTGAAATATATATCAACATGTTCTTTATGTTACACTAAATCTCTGTAACACTATATACAGTCTGTTATGGTGTAAAGCGCGGAAGTTTACAACCACTGCTGTTGCTCAAACAAAAAAATTAAAGGGGACATATCGTGCTCATTTTCAGGTTCATACTCGTATTTGGGGTTTCTACTAGAACATGTTTACATGCTTTAATGTTCAAATAACACATTCATTTTCTCATCCTGTCCGTCTGAATATACCTGTATTCACCCTCTGTCTGAAACGCTCCGTTTTAGCGCCTGTCTCTTTAAGAACCCCTCCTGAAAAAGCCCAGTCTGCTCTGATTGGCTTGTTCTCAAGCTGTGGGCGGTATATTCTAATGAGCCTGCATGTGACATAGGAAGGGGAGACAGATCTTAATGGCTCGTTGAATCACATGTTTTCTGATCTAGACAGCCCACAAAAAAACTGACTGGGTTGTCTTATTTCACAGATACCCAAATGTATGTGCACAAGCACTGACAAAGTGAGTTTTTCATGATATGTCCCCATTAAAACTTTTTTGAAATTTATGAATGAATCATAAACTAATAATTCAATAGGGAAGGAGGTACCATTGTCTAATAAGGCTTATTTTATAAAGGGTTTATAAGTTGTAACTAAGGCTGTATTAAAATGTGTTCACACTTTGTTAACATAATAACTGTGTGACTATTGACTATTAGAAAAATCAGCAAGTCATCGATAAAGGGTCGTGACTTTTTTACTTTAGAAGTGAAGCCGTTAACAGCAGTGAAAGTCTTGTTTGCACTTTCCTCACCTCGCTGCAGTGATGTCACAGTGTACAC
>CAKALU010037610.1:0-21103 GCA_916700995.1 Hozukius guyotensis
TAAGCAGGGAATGCAACGTTTTCCAGCTCTTCCTGGGGGACCCCTAGGCGTTCCCAGGCCAGACGAGATATATAATCTCTCCAGCGTGTTCTGGGTCTACCCCGGGGCCTCTTACCAGTTGGACGTGGGAAGGGTCCAGGAGGCATCCTGATCAGATGTCTGAACCACCTCAACTGGCCCCTTTCGACGCAAAGTCTGAGCTCCTCACCCTATCTCTAAGGCTGAGCCCAGCCACCCTACGAAGGAAGCTCATTTCGGCCGCTTGTATCTCATCCTTTCGGTCACTACCCAAAGCTCATGATCATAGGTGAGGGTTGGAACGTAGATGGACCGGTAAATCGAGAGCTTTGCCTTCCAGCTCAGTTCCCTCTTCACCACAACGGTCCGGTACGGGGCCCGCATAACTGCAGACGCTGCACCGAACCGCCTGTCTACCCATCTCCCGCTCCATTTTTCCCTCCCTCGTGAACAAGACCCCGAGATACTTAAACTCCCTGGCTTGGGGCAAAGACTC
This sequence comes from Hozukius guyotensis, assembly GCA_916700995.1. NCBI lineage: Eukaryota > Metazoa > Chordata > Actinopteri > Perciformes > Sebastidae > Hozukius > Hozukius guyotensis. The sequence goes on from CAKALU010037610.1 coordinate 515, forward strand.
ACTCCCCACCCGGAGGGTGCGATCCACCATTTTCCGGCAGACCACCATGGCCTCCGTCAAGGTCACAGTTCGATGAAGCCAACAGATCCACATGATCTGCAAAGAGCAGAGACGCAATTCTGAGGTCCCCGAACCGGACACTCTCCTCCCGCCGGCTGCGCCTTGAGATCCTGTACATGAAAATCACAAACAGGATCGGTGACAAAAGGCAACCCTGGCAGAGGCCAACACCCACCGGAAACCTGTTTGACTTTGTGCCGAGTATACGGACGCAGCTCTCACTTTAGTTATACAAGGACCAGATGGCTCGTAACAGCGACCCCGGTACCCCATATTCCCACAGTAACACCCCAGAGGACGTCCCGGGGGACACGGTCGTAAGCCTTCTCCAAGTCCACAAAACAAATGTAGACTGGATGGGCAAACTCCCATGACCCCTCCAACAGCCAAGCGAAAATAAAGAGCTGGTCCACTGTTCCACGGCCCGGACAGAATCCACATTGTCGGGGCCTCCATTTCCAGCACCCTAGAATAAACTCTCCCGGGGAGGCTGAGCAGTGTGATACCCCGATAATTGGAGCACACCCTCTGGTCCCCTTTTTTAAAAATGGGAACCACCACCCCGGTCTGCCATTCCACAGGCACTGTCCCCGACCTCCACCCGACCCTGAAAAGACGTGTCAGCCAAGACAGTCCCACAACGTCCAGATCCTTCAGCATCTCAGGGTGAATCTCATCCACACCCGGCGCCTTGCTACTGAGGAGCTTTTTGACTACCTCAGCGACCTCTGCCAGGGATATGGACAAGTCTTCCCCCGAGTCTTCAAACTCCTCTATGGAGGACATGTTGATCGGATTCAGGAGTTCCTCAAAGTGCTCTTTCCACCGCTCGACAATATCCCCAGTCCAGGTCAGCAGTTCTCCTCCCCTGCTGAACACAGCCTGAGCCAAGCACTGCTTTCCCTTTCTGAGTCGTCGTAAAAATATGATATATTAATATAATTTCCCACTTTCACTGACTTAAATCTTTTAGCTAGCATCAGTCCTTATCATAACTACAAAATTTTCAGTAATTTTCAGAATTTTAACCCTTTAAATACCAGTCTGTTTACAAAATTCCACTGTTGGTTTTTATGAAATTTTTGTTTTAAATTATTTTCTGTATATTAAATGATAGGGGGACATTTTTTGGAGGGGATTATCAGTCCCTTTAATTGCCACTACTAAAATTGAGATAAAAATCATATATGTTAATATTATTTTCCACCTTCCCTGAGTTAAATTTCTAAGATCAGTCATGATCATAACTACCAAGTATTCATTCATTAATTTTTAAAATTTTAACCCTTTAAATGTCAATATTTGAGATGATGCCTCTATGTTTTACATGAAAAAAAATACAAAAATTGAATATTTTTGTTGTATACTAAATGTTAGGCAAAAATGTAAAATTTTTCATAGTCTGGAATATGTCAGTGATTAGCATTATATTCTATTCTATTCTATTTGAATGAGGGTGAAGGCCTGCGTGTGCATGTGTGTGAGTGGGTGGGTGAAAGTGGGTGTATGTGTGTGTGAGAGACAGAGACACAGGGAGAGGGGAATTGTGACCTGCAGTACAATATCATTTCTTTCTAATTTCTTTCTCTGTAGCTGCACACGTACACACATGCGCACACACATGCGCGCACGCACACACACACACACACACACACCACTCTCCGACACCCATAACAACACACACATGTCATTTGACTCGCATACATTTACATTGGCCTGCAGTGCTCCATATTACAGCAGCAACGCCCCTACTGGAAGCCAGGAAAATAGCATGTATTTGTCCCATAGGACAAACATGAGAAAATGGCTCAATCTGATGGAAAATAGTAATCAAAATCAAAATCATCATCAAAAGAGCATGAGCCCCAGCAGTCCCAGCCCCAGCAGTCCCAGCCCCAGCAGCCAGCTCCGAGGACCCGGAGGATAACCATCATGTCAGCTTTATCCAGCATCCACTTGCCAATATGAACTCCAGAATCCAAACCCTGCAGTCTGTTTTTAAGCACCCCCCGCAAGTTGTTGTTTTCCAAACACAGCCGGTCCGTTCGACTCCGGGGCTGCAGCTGCAGCCACGCCACCAACATGGCCGTCAACGGCGTCGCAGATCGATGACATCGCTTCAGTGAGCTTGAATGCGGATATCGCTGGGAAGTGCAACGGCCAAAATGCCGAACTCAAGGTTTTTGACTAACACCAAAATCCCTCTAGTGGCTGATTAATGCCAGCACCACTACTCACCTGAAACATTAGTTATTTGTCATCCTACTAGAGCTCATTGTAAAATTCCTTCACATTCCCCTGATAGACAGCTTCACAGTTCCTCTCACTTTATTTCTGCATTTAATGCACTGGACCGCACACACAAACAGAAAAAAAAGGATTGCTTTAATACATATGGTTAAAGACTAGAGAGAGAGAGGGTGTGGGAAGTAATAACAAAGACAAAGAGCTCTTATGAGAAAAATGAAGATGGTCTTGAGAAAGTTTGACACTCTTGCTGAAACAGTCAAGCCTCACATGTGATTAAACCATATACAGCATGTGGCTGTTGGATGGGGGTCATCTGGGGCTTCATCTCATAACACACTGACACTAATACACCTTTCTGTAGCTTTCAGATTTTTATAATAATATTGTTATACTGCAACATAGATGCATCTTCCTGTACAGTGTTTTTCTTTTTCAATGTTTATGTTTATAACATAGTAACTGGTACCCTGCGATACTGTGTTTATTGAGAATATTTAGCACAAAAAAATATTGTATATTAAAGTGGCAGCAGGCAGTATATTTTTGGCATCATTGGGCAAAGATTCCATAATAACCTTTCAGCATATTGTAATTCAAGTGTTCTGAGAGAAAACTAGACTTCTGCTCCTCCTCATGGCTCTGTTTTCAGGCTTTAGAAAATCTAGCCTGTGACGGGAGACTTTGACCAATCACAGATCATTTCATTGAGAGAGCCTTCCTATTGGCTTTGCTCCGGTCATGTGACCGGAACTTGGCGTTCCTTCACCAGATTTCACAAAGGCGGCGGCATCACAAACTTTCTCATTTTACAGCTAAACAGTACACTACAAGAGGATTCTGAAAACATTTGAGGAGAGAAATAGGCATTAACGTAACATAATATTGATTCATATTTGATCAGCGCTGCCTAGTTTGACCGTTTGGTCGGATTTTGTGAGTGATTGGCAGCCGGCTCTCATAGACAGCAGCTGGTCAGCCGACCTCAGACCAGCTCTTACTGCTTGTTTTCTTGCAGATGACATTAGGAGCACCGAAGGACACAGAGGCACAAGATTTTTTTCAGGTTACCTATTTCATGCACTTCTGTCAGGATATAGCGACCATTTTATAAAAATAACTTTTTGTAATCATATTTGCTCCAATCTCGCCTACTTCAGCTTTAAGGTATGACACTGAGGTAGAAGGAATAGCGCAGGAAAACATTTTTCAGCCCAATCGCCGGTAAATAATGTCGGCATTGTACATTTCTGCAAACCACAGATACGTTGAATGTCAATATTTTTGCATTCGGTCAGAGCAAGTGACGTAGTATATCAACTGACCGTTATTGAAATACACATGGTATAATTATGAGTATTTAACAAGCGAGAAAGTCCACTAAGGGTGGGTTGGACAAACACAGGACTTTTATCCACGAGACCGCTATGTGAAACCAAAACTAAACAGCGACTTTACGCTTGATATGTAACGTTGTTACACTTGTTACGTAATGTTATAGGAAAGTCCGCTAAGGGCGCTTATTATTTATTGATGCAAATTACGCGGTTACGGTTTTTACATAAATATATACAACAGATGACATTATTTGCCATGTAACTCTCTCTCTCTCTCTCTCACACACACACACACAGTCACAGTGGTCCACTGATTGTTCTCTTGGTCATTCATCAAGCTGAGGAGCTAAACAAGCTTTACGCTAATAACAAGCTAACAACATGCTAATGAGTTGACAAGGTCTGAGTGTCCCTGAGGCCCTCTCTGCTACAGCCAGTTAGCACCCAATGGGACATCACTTCTTATTAACGATGTGCTGTTGGGGGGCGCATCGCTGTCCGCTCATTTGCTGCAATCAAAAAAGTAACAAAACAAGGATTCAAGGATTCAAGGACTGGAGAAACCAGAAATATTTGTTTTTAATTGGTTTGCAAATTCTTGCTGTATAGAGTGTTCATTAATTTGTCAGTTTCCTATTTATTTATGCTCTGAATTACATGAATATAACTATAAACGGGGAATCTCCGTCCATCCCTCTGTGTGTTATTTGCATATCTTGAGAACTGGTCATCCGATCGACTTCACATTTGGCGAGTATATTGCTGGGGACCCAAGGATGTGCACTGTCGAATTTGTTTCAATTTGGACGTGCGACAAGTTCAATATTAACACTGAATAAACAATCATAAAGAACTCTGTGCAGTAGTGGGGGGCAGGGCTTCAGGGCTCTGCAGACTGAGACGAGCATATCGTCCACATACTGTAGGTCGTCCACAGCGGGTAGACCGCAGCTCTGTGCTCCGAATGGGCAGGAGCCCCTGACAACGCTGCAAGCAGCAATAACCGGAGCCAAGCAATTGATCTGAACGGCCGCGGCTCATTGACTGCCGTTCACTTTACTACCAAACTCTTCTTCACTTCCCTGGAATCAACACGAGCGAATAGCAAACTGGAAACAGAATCAAACCAGAGTGTATTTCACGGTGTTCCCCGGTGTCAGACTTGATACTAACACGTTTATATACTAACTTTAAAGTGCTTTTGGCAGTTACCTACCTTGCCTAACGGTAAAGTCTGCCCCTGGTGTTTTTTCCTGTGAACCAGAGTGTATTTCACCGGTGTTTCTGACCACAGGTAACCGCGGCTTGCACTTGCACTGCACTAGTTATAGAAAAGGCAGAAATTGAATTTGCCAAAGATAGAATAAGAAAAAAATAATAAATGAGTGCTGCCTGGTTTCCTACAGACATGGTGCTTGGAATTGAGGCCAGTCTTGGTTTCAACAGAGCAGAAAATCTGTTTTCTCACAGTCTGAGAATCCTTCAGGTGCTTTCATGTGTCTTTCACTGAGGAGAGGCTTCCGTCCGGCCACTCTGCCGTAAAGACCAGGGGTCTCATTTATAACCGTTGCGTACGCACAAAACGGGGCCTGAAATGTGCGTACGCCACTTCCCACGCAACAATTATTGGGGCTCAGCCCGAGTGACCATCGAGTTCTTGGTCACCTCTCTTATCAAGGCCCTTCTTTAGCCAGGTGGCTAAATTCCATTTAGGAATCATGTAATTAAGTGTGCCTGGGAGAAAGAGATGGTTACAGTGTGTGATGATGACAGGTGGGAGAAGGCTATTGCATTTACTGCAGTACTTTTTTTAAACTTCCGAAGTCATTGGGGTAGAGGTTCTACCAGGTGTAGGGATTGCTATTTTTCAAGTGCCCGAGTTAGTTGAACACTTCACATTGAAGCTGATAAACATCACTTTCACTTGTCTTCTTGCTCACAGGAGGATATTACTTTTTTGGAAAACCCCTACAAACCCTTCATCATCATCCCTGATGGAGGAAACGATGATGTTCCTTAAACTGGAAAACATAATAATTAGCTATTCACAGATCAGCCCAGAACTTTGACTCTACCTGGCAGCCCTTCTTATCTTACTTTGACCGACTGAAAGCTTCCCTATGATTAAGAGCACTTGTGCTATACTGTATGTTTTCATTTTAATTGGATGCTGTGTATTTGTGTAGACTATTAGACTTATGGCATATGGGATGTACACCAAAATATATATAAAAAAATATATACCAAAATATGGAGGGACAATCATTTATTTGCATGTTTTTATACACCTGATGTTCCTTCCAATAAATTATTATTGAAAAAAAAAAAGAATAATGGAGGCCACTGTGCTCTTGGGAACCTTCAATGCAGCAGAACTGGTTCTGTAGCCTCACCCAGATCTGCGGACTCTGGACTCCTGGACTCAATCCTGTCTTTGAGCTCTTTCCTGATGTGCACTGACAGCTGCGAGACCTTTATATAGACGAGTGTGTGTCTTTCCAAATCATGTCCATTCAACTGAATTTACCACACTTGGACTCCAATCAAGGCGTGGAAACATCTCAAAGGTGATCAAGAGAAATGGGAGGTACATGAGCTAAATGTCAAGTGTCATAGCAAAGAGTCTGAATACTTACGCAAAGTGATATTTCAGGTTTTTTTTACATTGAATAAATTAGCAACTCTTTGTCTTTACGGGGTATTGAGTGTAGAGTGATGAGGGGGAAATTAATTTAAATGATTTTAGCATAAGGCTGCAACGTAGCCAAATGTTGAAAAAGTGAAGGGGTCTGAATACTTTCTGAATTCACAGGATAATCCACATTCACTACAGCCTTCCAGGGACTCCAATTATTAAAGGGCAATGCCACCATTTCACAGTTATTATCCTGACAGTAATTCAGCACATCCATCAACACCTCCACCCCCCCTCTATCAACCTTACACCACCGCAGCCACCCAAACAGAAACACAGACAGAGACAGAGAGACGTAGACTGAGGTGGGCATCAGCAGAGAGAGAGAGAGAGAGAGAGAGAGGACTAAATAGGTCTATTTGCAGGCGGTCAAAGAGTGAGAAAGGATAAGAGGTAGAGAAAAGGAGAGGAGAGGTGGTTAGAGACAGAAAGTGATCTAAGGGCTTTAATAGCGGGATAGAGAGGGATGGGGCTTTGAAAGAGAGGAACAGGATACACTGTAAAAAAAAACATGGTGTAGGCAGGATGCCCCAACATGTACTGAACGGTTTGTTTATTTATTTTCATTCATTCATTCATATTCATTCATTTATTCATTCATATTTATTCATTAGTTTTTCAAATTTAGTCAAAACTAAACTGAAAATAAATTGGATGTTTGTGAACAGTGAAATATTGTCCAAACCACTTTATTTGGAGGTAAAAGTGACACATGGCACATCTCAAATAGTGATAGTAGTTCCACATTGTGAAGGTAAAGTGTGAACTTCATGCCCAACTACAGTAAATCCTGTGCAGGTTTCTATTCCACCTTTACAGAGAGATGCTTGGTTCTGTCATACGCTTACATTGCTTTTCCTTCAACTGCTATGCTGATGACACCCAACTAGGCAGTATATTTTTGGCATCATTGGGCAAAAATTCCATAATAACCTTTCAGCATATTGTAATTCAAATGTTCTGAGAGATAACTTCTGCACCTCCTCATGGCTCTGTTTTCAGGCTTTAGAAAATCTAGGCCGTGACGGGAGACTTTGACCAATTACAGGTCATTTCATTGAGAGAGCGTTCCTATTGGCTGTGCAAGATGATTCTGAAAACATTTGAGGAGAGAAATAGGCATTACAGTAACAGAATATTGATTCATATTTGATCAGTGCTGCCTAGTTTGACCATTTGGTCGGAGTTCGCGAGTGATTGACAGCCGACTCTCATAGACAGCAGACCTCAGATCAGCTCTTACTGCTTGTTTTCCTCCGGTATGTGAAATCTTGCAGATGCCGTTAGGAGCACCAGAGGACACCGGAGGACACAGAGGCACATGATTTTTTTCAGGTTACTTGTTTCTTGTACTACTGTCAGGATATAGCGACCGTTTTACAAAGAAATTATATTTGCTCCAATCTCGCCTACTTCAGCTTTAAGTGTAGGTATTCAATGTAACTATGGAGTCTATCCACTAGAGTTTTCAATTAGAACAGCAGCCATGAAAACAATCCCAACACACCTATCACATGGTAGCTCATTTGATGAGGATCATGTGATATGATTAAAAGATTCTAGCTGCCTTCAAGGCCAAGAATGAACCCTAAACCCCAGCCTCCAAGCCAACACTGTCTCGAAAGCGCTGAGAGAAAAATGGATAATATGGGTAATGATTTCACCATCCACCTTCATTTTACTTCCCAAATAAGTTTGGCCAACCGAGAGAGTTTCCAACCTGTCTGATCATCTATAGCTTCAATCTCAGAAATGAACTTACATTATTGTTATTACTAACAGGAATAATGGCCAACCGTACAAAAGTAACTCCCAAGTTGTAACAAACAGGAGTTATCCGATAACTAATTACCATGAGTTACTGATAAAAGAGGAGTTGATATAATTAAATTGATTATAAGATTTTACAGTGTATGAACGGGGTCGGGGTGGGAGGGGGTGGTTGGTAGAAAGTGATCTAAAGCGCTCTAATTGTAGGTGGTGTGTTGGTGAAAGTGATTTTGTGTCCCAGCACATCCCAGCACGTCTCTGTGTCTGTCACATCAATATTCGACCAACCCCTCATTTAAACATCAGCTGTCTACCCCCACCTCCAACACACACAGACAGCTTCCACCCCCTCTCCTCTCTCAGTGTGCCGGTAGAAACTCTCCTTCACCGCTGACCACTTTTGCTGATTCTGACGACGCTGTAGAGAGAAAAATAATTAGTGCAGAATTCAGACAATACACCCCCCACCCCCTACTTCTTTTCTGTCAAGCCCTAACTTTCTCTGCCCTCCACCCTTCTTCTTCACCTCCTCTCTCTGTGAGGAGGACAGATATGGATGGATGGATGGATGGATTAGGGGGGATAATAGATGAGAGATGATCATCACTTGGAGCGTCTGTCAGCTGTGACCTTTGCAGGCTGAGTGACCAGAGAGAGAGCAGAGTCATTACCAGCCTTTATCCCTTTGTGTGTCTGTCGCAGCCCCGCTGAGAGGAGAATAGCTCTGTCATTTAGGGCACCAGTTCTCAACCTGGGGATCAGGACCCCTTAGGCATCACAGGATAATTTTTCAGGGTCATGTGATATAGTTTTACTATAGAAATAGTGAGCTTTTTTTTCCAGATTTCCCTTTATTTTTGCTTTTTTGTTGCTATAATTATGCTAATAATTAGGGCTGTCAAACACAATAATAACATGTTAACACAAATTTGTTTTAACGCAACTTATTTCTTTAACGCATTAACGCAACTTGTGATTTTTAGATTGTAGCGGGTTCAGATTTAAAGCTAGAGGATACTGGTATCTACTGGTAACTAGAAAATCTAAGGAATCAATTGGTAGCAACCATGTCATACTAGCTTGTCTGGAAGTAGGTTAAATAAAACTTACGCTAAATTTTGGCGAGGAAAAACTGGCATTTACCTCTGACCTCCAGATATGTGAATGTAAATGGGTTCTATGGGTACCCACGAGTCTCCCCTTTACAGACATGCCCACTTTATGATAATCACATGCAGTTTGGGGGCAAGTCATAGTCAAGTCAGCACATTGACACACTGACAGCTGTTGTTGCCTGTTGGGCTGCAGTTTGCCATGTTATGATCTGAGCATATTTTTTATAATGCTAAATGCACTACCTGTGAGGGTTTCTGGACAATATTTGTCATTGTTTTGTGTTGTTAATTGATTTCCAATAATAAATGTATCTTGACAAATGACAGTTTTGGATGTTCTGTGATAAAGTTCTTCATATTAATATTTGGTTAGTGAAAATGTTTCATTTTAAGGCAGCCAGAGAGGATTATTTACATATCAATCACTTTAAAAATGTTATTTTAGGAGGATATATCACAATTAAGAACAACAAACAATTACTTTAAAATATATGAGCACTTTATAGATGAGTGCTGCTAAGTGGTATATTAAATTATGGATTATGTTAGGGGTGTTGGTATGGAATCAATCTAGTGTTTTTTCCTCTGGGAGACAGTTCACTTTCCCACAATCAACACCTTTTGTATAGGTATAGGGGGAGGTGATGCCACGAGGAGGAAGAGATCACAGCTTAAACTGTGCATGATACACCTGATGATGATGATGCTGAGATACAAGGGGACACTGCTGTGCACCTGCACTCATATCTGCCATGTGTGCAGGTGTGTCCTTAGCTCGTCATATACAGATTACTAAAACAAGAGATATAATGACACCGAGTAGTGATATTACACTCTGAAAATAAAACGAAAACTTTCATTTTGATTTCAGAGTGATTTGTTATCAAGGAAAGAAGCGCAGTGCAAGAAATGAGCACAGTATCAACATGTATAATATCCATTTACCCACATCTGTTTTCTCTGCTCCTGGTTTTGAACAGAGACAGATAGCTGCTGTGTGTGATGTGGTTGATGAGCATCAGGTATGCTAAGCAGCATCATGCCCATCAGGCAGGTTCAGACATGTAGTGAGGACCCCAGAGTGTACAGAGACGCCCCTCATCCTGCCTGAGTAAAACCTCTCCAGGTAGACTCTCCAGGGGAATATAGACCATCACCCTGCTTCAGCATCACATTACCTCAAAACAATCCCCACGACGGTATCACTGGTCTTCTTGACAACCTCCGTGCACAACACTACGAAGGGAAGTGTTATCACTGCTGAGAGCCTGAGGTTGTGCAGGATTGGCATTGACGGGCAAAGAAAAGAAAAATCTGTTGCACAGAACAAATTCAATTTGGGTCTTACAGCTAAGCAGTCACATTTTAACTTAGTGCTCTGTACACAGTATACAGTCAGCTGCAGGATCGTTAGAAAACCTTTCCCGTATCCACAAGTCTCTGTATTCACGAGAGAATAAGAGGGCTTCACCTTACTCTTGATTGGATGAACCTAAAATAAAACCTACACCTGTTACGGCTGCACTGTAGTGAATGTGCCTGCACAGACACGCACACACATACAGATGGTGAGACTCTTTACTTCATTTTTGATTTACTGCCATGTATTTCACAGGTATTTCGAGAAAATGCACAGATTGATTGTCAGTGGTAGAAGTGTTTAGATCCTCATTTTGTGGATAATTGAGTTAGCTTGCTTTTACTGACAATGATCAGGCATAAGTCTGTATTCTTTTATCTTGAGCTGTTGTCATAAGTACTTGAACACATTTTTCAGATATGAATCACTCTTTTCTTTAGAGGCACAAATAGTATTTCTTTTTTTATTATATAGTATTTATCTCAATCTAATTTTATGATTTAAATGCCTATACATTGCACACTATACAATTAAATTATACAACAAAATAAAACAATACACTTCAAAGAAAGACCAATGCAAATTCAGTTTTGGTAAACTATGAGCAAAATATATGAACTCAATTTAAAGGAGACATATCATGAAAAACTCACTTTTTCAGTACTTGTGTACATATAATTTATTTGGGTATCTGGAGTCCCCATCAACCCACCAACTGTGAAATAAGACAACCCAGACAGTTTTTTTGTGGGCTGCTTAGATCAGAAAACATATGATTCAACAATCCATTCAGATTCGGCTCCCCTCCCTATGTCACGTGCAGGCTTATATACCGTTCATATCCACCACTGCGGATCAGCAACATTCACCTTCACACACTTCACAATTCACAAATTGTCCCACGCATACATAATGTGTTTTCAACGAGTCAGCCAGTGAGCTGCTTTACTGGTGCTTTGGTGCCTTACTTCAAGGTCGTCTACACAGAAGTGATGTTGAGCACAAAGTCTGAGATGTTGAGAGAACTCTTCCACCGACCAACAGTACGCTTTTATAATTTGGTGTCCCGTTCCAAGAAGGGTGATGTTGACACAGTTATTTAGTAGTCAGGCGTGTCGAAGGTGAGAGGTTTCCAAACAAGTATCATTATTGGCATTTTGACATTTGAGTCTTTCCGTGTAATGACCATGTGACGCACACACTGAGGGAACATGTGTCACAGCAAACGACCACTCCTCTGTGCTGCTCCTCTTCCTCATCATCCTGCTGCCTCCTCTGCGTCTCCTCCTCCACCTCCTCCTCCGAGACGTTGAAACCTCCTCCACAGCGACAGCTGTACGTATACACACACTCATCTGAAACCACACACACTCACATTTTAGATGGAAAACTAAAGATTTGCCTGCCTTAATCACACAGGACCATGACCATTTATGGATATTGTGACCATGACGTTTAACGCTAATTGAGAAAGGAAATACATTAACTCAAGAGATAAATTGACTAATTTAATTTGCTATTTATAGCGTTACAATAAAAAACTAGGGCTGTCAAAGTTAACGCTATAATAACGCGCAAATTTGTTTTAATGCCATTCATTTCTTAAATGCATTAATGCAACTTGCAATTTGTAGGTTGTAGTAGGCTCAGTTTTAAAGCTAGAGTGAAGATACTGGCATCAAATGAAACTAGAAAAACCAAATGAATCCATTGGTACCAACCATGTCATGCTAGCTTATCGCGAAGGAGGCTAAATAACGCTCAAATTTTGGCAAGGAAAAACTGTCATGGCCATTTTCAAAGGGGTCCCTTGACCTCTGACCTCCAGATATGTGAGTCTCCCCTTTACAGACATGCCCACTTTATGATAATCACATGCAGTTTGGGGCAAGTCATAGTAAAGTCAGCACACTGACACACTGACAGCTGTTGTTGCCTGTTGGGCTGCAGTTTGCTTTGTTTTTTTATGCTAAATGCAGTACCTGTGAGGGTTTCTGGACAATATTTGTCATTGTTTTGTGTTGTTAATTGATTTCCAATAATAAATATATACATACATTTGCATGAAGCAGCATATTTGCCCACTCCCATGTTGATAAGAGAATTTGTGATTAATCGTAATTAACTATGGACAATCATGTGATTAATTGCGATTAAATATTTTTAATTGATTGACAGCCCTAATAAAAACATTTGTATATATGAAAACGATATAAATATAAATACATTCAGCCGTTTGTCCTGAGGGTGGTTCTAGAGTTAAGGATTCATCCTCTGAGGTCCATAAGTATCCATACAAACTTCATCCAAATTACACATTTCCTGTGACAGACAACATCACTTTGACACTGAGCATGGTCAGTATTATGGCTTGCCATTTCATTCAATATTAATTAGATACATTTTTTTATATTTTGTTTTTCTTTCATAATTTTAATTTAAATAAATATGCCTATGAATTAAACAAACATGGCTATGAAATAAATCCTGAAATAAATAAATGAGGCAATAAATATATAAATAAATGTAAATATAAATATATAAATGAGTCAATATAGTTCAATAAATAAATAAATAGGTTTTTATTTTAAAACGGACATTTTTTCAAAGGACATATACATTTATGTATATATTTATTTCCTCATTTATTTATTTCAGGATTTATTTCATAGCCATATTCATGTATTTATTTATTTAATATTGAATGAAATGGCATATTGTGTATGTATAGGTACCATTACTTGGAATAAATGAGGGCATGATTTTATGCTGCCTTCACCTAGTGATGTATGATATGACAATATATATATATATATATATATATATATATATATATATGTCCGCCATCACAGATCTTGCCATAGAGTTTATACCATTTACATCTATTTATTTAATATTCCTGGTTGTATGCGAACATTGCTGACAATGTTGCAAATCAATGTGCAGGACTACCCAGGAGGGCATTATTGGATTTTTATGTAATTCTTTTGATTGATGCCATGAAGTACCTTTGCTTGTCAGGTATTGAATTCATTGTATTATCCAAAATCAGATGTTCATCAGTCTTTAACACCGCGATGGAAGTTTTTCCAGAGACTTTTGTTGAGGTATGTGTGTGTTTTAGTGTGCATTGTGTGTAGTTACCCTGGTCCCAGGTCATGTCCTCCAGATAGACTGTAGAATCCACTGGCCAATCCTGTTTCAGTTCCCGCGCTGGAGAAGTATTAATGCATGATTATTATAGTAGTTGTAAATGAAGACGAGCAGCATTATGTAACATTTGCTTTGAACAATATTATGTCCGTATTGACAGTCTGGATGAGGCAGGACTGGAACAGAGAGTTACTTCGCAGTGTTTTTTCCCCCAAATATTATTTTCTGATTTGTGCAGATAATAAGATCTACAGTTATGTATAAGTCTAAGATTGTCATATTTTGCTCTGTGACATTAACAGCAGCCTGTGTGAGACAGGGCCTGAATTTGGAGGTCAGTCATTATTTAAATGTTGTCGTTTACTGATATTTAAGAATTTATGATAGATTTAGAGTTTCATCAATTTAAAGACTAAGATAAGACAGCTGTCTAAGTCCTACGTTTCACTGCTATTTTAAGCTTTTGCATTTCATTATTCTGATGTTAATGAATGTTGTATGTTTCTGTAAATGGATAATATATATATTGTAGATTGTTAAGAATGTGTGTCAGTTAACTCTGCTTTACAAGGTTGATAAAAAATGGATTTCACGATCACCTTAGCCTTAAGATGCTTTTGGGAGAAGAGGCCCTGGTCGCTATAATGCCCACATTCTCAAAGACGTACAGGACAGAACCTCAAATCAATGGAGGGATGGATGAAAAGTGATGGAAGGATGATAAAAGGATGGACTGACGGATAGACTGATGAAGGAAAGTGAATAGGCAGGTGAACAGATGGATTTCACAGTTCACTCTTGAGGAAACAGTCATTATCAAGTTGTACAGTTTGACAGTGATAATGACTTTGAACCATGAATAATTAGTGCTAAACTTTGCTTGGGTTTTAATTAGTGTGAGGAATAATTAAAAAAAAAAATTATTAGACAGGGACAATGCATATATGGCAGGCATTGTTACAATTAAATAAAATGCAACCGATGCAATATATATATATATATATATATATATATATATATATATATAACTGAATGCTGTCAGATTAACGTGAAGGCTGCAGCAGCACAAGGTGAAATAATCAGAGAGAGAGAGAGAGAGAATTGTGTCTTGTACCGTCTTCTAACATCACCGTAATCAATTTATATCTCAATCGTCATCTTCGTCACACAGTGAAAGAGCTGGTTGAAGTTGTTGAGGAGATTCTTCTAAGCTCAGTCTATAAAAAAGGTTTTGTGCAGCTCCCCAACACCTACAGTAGTACACACACTGATGTGTCAAGTTCCCCTTTCCATTTAACAAATGGTGTGTAGAACATAGGGATCGACTGATGTGTTTTTTTCAGGACCGATACCGATACAGATTATTAGTAATCGAGGAGACCGATAACCGATATTTTGAACCGATACACATTTGCAGTAAAAATTAAAATCTTGGTGTCAAAAATGGGAACAACGGAAACTCCAACACAAAACTTAATTCTTCAGACGAAGTTACAGATTTCACTTGCATCTTTTTACTGAGTCTGAAATATAAACAGACTTCTCAAACCATCACGGTTGTGGATTTGTTATGCAAATCTTGACCGATGCCATAAAATAAAGAATGAATCTTATATACACTATCAACACAAATAACAACAACTGAAGATTTTTCATGTCTTAGAAACTAAACAAAGAACATGTCATTGACAGAAGTAGATAAAGTGAGATGTGAGGTCCTACCTCTCCTCTGCAGGTCGTACTCTCTCCTGGTGATCTGGTCACTGAGGATCCTCCAGGCTGCATCGACTTCTAGAAACTTCTTCACTCCAGACTCTGCTTCTGAAGAACCTCCGAGACGGTCTGGGTGGTACTGTGCGTTTCACACACACACACACACACACACCACGCACAGACAAATTGATTTGTTACACTCAGACTAAGAAGACAGCATCTTCAGCTGTACTTTAGAATCTATTTAATCACAGGTTTTGTCTCCTATCTGCTAGCATGTAGTTGTGCTGGGAAATAATCACCTTAAAGTTAATGTGTTTTGGGGGAGACGAGACGAGACGGGTTTCCGCCAGCCAGTGGATTGCAAGCCCGGCGGCCCGTAACGAAGGTTATGATATCGTAACCCTAGTTCTATAAACACAGGCGGAGCTCTCTACTGGACTCTACGGGTACTACTCTCCTCCAATCACACGAACACGTTCGCCCACTGAGATTTGCATAAACGTAGCCGGCCAATCAGGACGTGCCTACCGAAAATGTGCGTCCCACAGTAAACAAGGCGGCGTCCAGCGCTGCCTGGCATCCCACGCCCTCTTCAGCAAGCGGCGCAGGAGCGGCAGTGCCCCCCTTGGTAGAGGGCTCCGCCGGTGCTTATAGAACTAGGGTTACTCACTTAAGGTGGGCTGTTAAGGTGGATCAGCTATTCTGCAACATGGGTTGACTCCTATACAAGCCTCAAATATATCAGTACTTTTTAAACATTTCAGCACATTTTAACAATACAGGTATATACACTAGAATCGTGATATGAAATTTTCATACCGCTTCATCTCTAACATAAACACAGAAAAATACAGTAGTAGTAGTAGTGGTTGTGTGTTGCTTCAATGCTGATGACAGAGAGCAGTGTGTTTACCTGTAAGGCCAGCTGCTGGTACCGGTGTCTGAGCTGCTGGACTGAGTCTGAGGGGCTGGCTCCCAGGACAGCATACAGGTCCTTCTCTGCTGCTTCACACATCCCTGCTCCGACACAACACGGACATCAGACTGACGCATCGATAAAACAAACCTCTACTGGTAGGGCTAATGCTCTTCCCACTGGCCTTTATATAGAAGCATCAGAGGATTCACGGGTGCATCGATGCATATCTAAAACTTAAAAAAAATCATTTTAAAACCTGCCAGATCTGTTTGTGTTTTGCAAGATCACTCAGTATCAGGTACGCAGCTGAAAGGCCACTAAACATGCCTAATTGCACTCCTTGAAAACACTGACACGCGGATTTGTAAAGATCAGAACTGCAAATCTAACAAATCAAATCTATCTATCTGTAGATCTATCAAATCTACACGACTAATACTGACTCAAATAGCTGCATCTGTATCGGTGACAATGGGTTCCATCTATTCAACTAAATTCTATGTATACACCTGATTACACAAGCGCGTACTACGTCATGCGTCAGCAGCACGCCAGCAGACCGCATAGCTCAGGGAACTAACAACAAACATGTCAGCTGTTTGGAGGTATTTCACGCTTGCTACGCCAACAAGTTCAACGGCTACTTGCAACACTGCGAAATATAACACAACCAACTTACTGACCAATTTGTTGCTGCATTTAAAAGGCTTACACTTGAATTGTAATTCCTGTTCATTTTTAAGATTTTTTACCATGTTGCTAGTGCACAATTTATTACTTTAATAATATATAAGCATATCCAATAGCAAGTAAAGCTGGAACGATTATTATTTTAACAAAATACAAAAATTCTCTGGTTATAGCTTCTTAAATGTGAATATTCACATATTATATTTTATACAATATTAAATATTTTAGGGGTTTGGACTGTTGATCAGAGAATAAAAAAGACATATATTTATTTGTTTAAATTTACAGGGACAGTGCACATTAATAAACGTTTATGTAAATGTGCCAGTTTTAGCCTCTTGGCTAATTTTCAACTGCAGTCCCTGGGCAGGTGTGATGACAAAAGACACATGAAATACATTAAAACAAGAACAGCAATAATGTGCATATCAAAAGACATTTCATCAAATGAAATGAATGCAATACTTTAAAACAAGAACAATGCATAAAACATAAAACAAAGCACGCTTCTTTAGAGAGTATGGTCACACACTTGATTGTCTTTTAACCATGATTTTAAATTAATTTAAAATCAACGATATGTATCACAGTCTCTGATAAGTGTTGGCAGACTGGTCCATGTGTGAGCTGCTCTCACTGAAAACCAATGAGGAGGACTGTCCAAAGGCAGTCCTCCTCATTGGTATTATACAATCCCCTCTTAACACAGACCTAGTGTGTCTATCATCAGTTGTTTTCTGTTTTATAAAAGCACTAAGGGAGGGAGGAGCCAAGCCATGCAGAATCTTATAGACAAGACAAGCGTCTTTAAATTTGAGGAGATTGTCCAAACTCAGTAAATTATGATTTCTTAGGCAGTAACAGTGGTGATGGGTGTTTGGCTTCCTGTCAATTACCTTAAGAACCTAGTGGTATACTGACTGTACAGGTATGAGTGTTGGGCAGGAGACTTGTGCCCAGCTAGTCATGACAGATGTGACATGATCATGGCATTA
Organism: Hozukius guyotensis; assembly: GCA_916700995.1. Lineage (NCBI taxonomy): Eukaryota > Metazoa > Chordata > Actinopteri > Perciformes > Sebastidae > Hozukius > Hozukius guyotensis. The sequence continues at coordinate 18,572 of CAKALU010037610.1, forward strand.
AAATACAGTGTTGCTGCCTTAGTAGTTATAGACAGTTTCTGATTTGGCGGAAATTTGACAAGTTGAACATTTGGTGCCATTAAAAAATTCGTTTTTTAAATATAAGATTATAATCAATTGTTACACTACTAGGATATTTAAAATCACCACTGTCAGCTTTTGACCTGTAACATAGACATTAGGTGTAAGACACCACCTTGTGCTTTGGGGTGTTGTAACGGGCATGTTGCAACATTTTGTAGACCAAACAAATAATCAATTAATCAAGAAATTAATCAAAAGGTTAACCGATAATGAGAATGATCATTTGCTGTTAGCAGCCTTTATATATATATTAAAAACAAATTAACACAGGGAAAATGTTCTCATCCAAAAGTATTTTCAAGTGCAGGGCAGGTAACACACACCAATAACACAAAGTGACAAATGTCTGGGTTAAAGAGACTTAAATAAGGAGTTGTTTTTTTCATAAATTAAAAATAATTGAATTAAACAATTAACGTTATACATAAACATGATTATCCTGACTTGGACGTTTTTCAGCAAAGCTAGGTTAAATTTTGAGCATTTCTTTTATTATGATTAGCATTACTCTATATTCTCAAGTTGTTTTGGCAAGCAGCTCAGTAATATGCTAATTTAACAAGCTCTGATGACAGTGAAGCTGGAGACAATGAGGTGTTATTACATGCTGATAAACGTTAAAGAGTGTAACGTTAGAGAGCAGCTTCCTAACTGAACTACTGAACTACCACTATCTATGTCTCTTCACATACTTCAGGACTACTGTCACATTATCTACAGTGAGTTATGGAGCACGACAAAGTGTAAAAAAAACAATATTTAGTAATACTGTTTGGTTGAGTACACCCTCGTAGGTGTCCAGTGTTATAAGTTCAGTATGAACCGTTGTGGTCGCAGCTAAACACACGTTATATGAAGCCGGAAGTGAGGTCATTCAGCTCATAACGACAGAAAGCGCATTAAACACATTAAAGACATTTGGTTCTGTCAGTTCTGTCTTGTATGTGTTTGTGTTTTAGGTGTAAAGTATTGAGCATACCTTAAAAACAAGGCTGTCTCCCGAGAGATGACATATTAGTGTGCAGCGATGTAATGAGTCCCCCTGAAAGAAAGGATGTTTGTTTCTGTTCCGCCTGCTGCCTGACTTCCGCTGGAGAGAACGAGGACTTCCGGTCTCTTTCTTTATTTATTTTTTTCAAAATGACAGTATACATAGTAACAGCAGAAAACATTAAAATCATTCACATACAGAAGAAGCATAGCGAATACGTAAACAAAGAGCTGTGCCAAACATAAAAGGACAACAGAAATGAAACAAAACCAACATAAAATTACAAATAAAAAGACCAGGCGAGGGTATGACAATAATTTCACTTAAAAACATTAAAGGTATTGCAGACATTCATTGTTTTCATTGCTTTTTTGTTTTGTGAGGAAGAAATTGTTGACAGATAAAGATCCATTTCTTTCATAAATACAAAGAAGTGAGGGTTTTTTTTGGTAAATTTACACTTGTGAATGTGGAACTTCGCGAGAATTAAAATTAGATAAAGAATGCATTACTGTCTTTGTCACTGTAACCATAGCAACCAAATATAATATTTCTATAGTACAGTGCAAAATCGGAGAAAATGTTTACAAGTATAACATTTTTTACATCTTTCCACAATTCACATGTAAATTTACAGGACCATAATAATAATAATAATAATAATACTTCCGGTCTTTTTTCGTTTTCTTTTTTAGAATAAAAGCGTCACTGAGAAAAAAAAATGCAAAATGCAAATATACGTTATGTATGTACAATGCATATTCTTAACAGCTGATTGTTGAGTCACAAAACCAAAGTCGATGACTATCTAGTAGTGATGGCGAGATGAAGCCTCATGAAGCTTTGAAGCTTTCCAGCAAATTGGTTCGGAAAAGGGTTCATTGCTCGAGGCTTCATGTGCTCACGAAACCACCTTGTGGTCAAAGAGTGTAAAACAGGCAGTTATGATCTTAACCATGTGATAAGATAAGATAAGATATTCCTTTATTAGTCCAGCAGTGGGGACATTTGCAGTGTACAGCAGCAAAGGGGATAGTGCAAAAAACAAGATGCATTAGCTAACACAGTAAAAAAAGAGCTAAACAAAGTGTAACAAAATATGAACCAAGTATAAAGATAGGAGCAGTATATACAGTATTGACAATAAACAGACTATTAACAAAATTGCACAAGTGGAAAATGATATTGCACAGTGAGAATTAAATGAAAATCCACCTGAAAATATCAGGTTATTGTCAGTTTGTCAGTTTTTGGTGTGTAAGTGTAAGTGCTCTACTTGGAGCAGTGCTGGTTGTGGTCTACTGGGACCACAGATCTGTGATATACTGTATTTTGCGCCAGTAAAGGCTGTTGGGAATGACTATAAACAATGAAAAAAAATCTATTACCATGTAATCAATTTATATATATATCATATATAATAAAATGTCTATTTAGTAAGTATATTATGAGTATAT
>CAKALU010037614.1:0-52466 GCA_916700995.1 Hozukius guyotensis
GTGTGTGTGTGTGTGTGTGTGTGTTTGAGGCGACTAGTAACCACACACAAGTGCAGCGTTTTACAAGAGCTTCAGAATCTAAAAGTTGATGGAAGAACAGACATGAGACGGTCATTTAGAAAGGAGGCTTTAAATATGAGGCATTTAATTCTCTATGATCTTGCCTGAGGTTCTGGGTTAATTAGAGAATAGCATGGGCAACTGAACCCATTTGGGCCCAAAGACTAGATATAGTATGATAAGGAAAAATGCCAAAACGTTTGTTCTGATTGGTCAAAAGTCTTGAAATTTGGTATAGCCAAGCTTTAGGCAAGTATCTAACCGTACAACTTTGACATTTTTTGATCACATGAAAAATCACACTTTTATCAATAGTCAAAATATGGATGTTGGAAAAATGAGAACTAACATTGTGTTTATTAAATGTTTTCCATATGAAATACATATATGTGCATATCTTTGATATTCAACTTGTTATGAGTTCATAGATACCAAATACTTGATTGTGCTCCTTGCCACTTTCTTATCATACTAGTATTTGGGCACATGGGACTACTGTTTTTTCCTAAAATATAACGCAAAAGCAGTAGTAACATGTGCCCAAAGACTAGATATAGTATGATAAGGAAAAATGCCAAAGTCTTGAAATTTGGTATGGACATACTTTGGGCGAGTATCTAATAGTACAACTTTGACATTTTTCGATCACATTATAATAGTCAAAAGTCTGGATTTTGAAAAATTAGGAAAAACGTGTTTTTTTCAAATGTTTTCCATATGAAATATGTTATTTTTTTACGCTCATAGATACCAAATACATGATTGTACTCCTTGTAATTTCTGAGATAGACATTTTCTTATCATACTAGTGTTTGGGCACATGGGACTACTGTTTTTTTTTTTCATAGAATATAATGCAAAAACAGTAGTACCATGTGATCAAAGACTAGATATAGTATGATAAGATAAACTCCCTTTTCAGCCAAACGGGCACAAATGGGTTAATAAACTGTCCTGGTTTATCATCCAAACCTGTTTCCTTGTTGGTAATAATGTGCCCATGTATTCCAAATCACAATGGTAATTATTGTGCCAGATTAGTTTTTATGAAAGCACCTGAATAAAACATGAAGCCCAGAATTAAACAACACAGCACATTTCATTCTTTAAAATCCAACAGAGTGGAGGAGTTCGCTGTAATCCCGCTCCGACTGTAAGAAGAAATAAGAGAAAAGAAAAATCGACTCTGCTGCAATCTGAATGGAAGATGTTGTGCGAGATCTATTAAAAATGGCCTTGATTTACCCCAGTCGTGCTCTTCCTCGCCACCCACCCACACACACACACACACACACAAACACACACACACACACACACTCGACTCAGAGCGGTATCTGATTTGCTTTTCAGGCAATTCTACAAAAGGCTGAAAAGGAAAAGCTGAAAAGAGGAGAAGGGGTTGCCAGTGCACCGTAAGTGGATTAAACGCAACTCTGGGAAGCTAACATCAGAGAGTGTGTGAGAAATGAATGAATGAAGGGGGTGACCTAGTGGCGGGAGAGCGGCTCATAACCGAAAAAAGGTCACGAGTTTGATGCCCGTAACAGCTGCGAGGCAAGATAATGAGACGCCGCGTTCTCCTTCGCTTCAAGACGACTCTGAATATATGTGAAAATGTAATATGCTAATGAGAAACGTGACTGACTAATTGCCTGGGAGAAAAGCGAAAATGAGTGCAAGTGACAGCGAGTTTATGTTCGTCAAAGCAAAGGGATTTTTTTTTTTCTCTTCCCCCTGGCACGAAGCGGTGATGTTTGCTACTTAATGCCACCCTCGGCATCACATGGAAGCCGCCTCGGTTGATGTGCAGCTGTTTGCGAGCTGCCTCATTTGTTTCCTGACATCCATTTACCTCGAGATAAAGGAAAAACAGCGGGAAAATGATGGGTCCCCTGAATAAGTAATGAACGTGCTGTCACTCTAAAACAAAAAAAAAGTGTATTCAGAGGCCGTTGACTATCGGCCATTGATTGGAATTGACAGCCGCGGCGTACAATGTGAGGTTTTTCAGGATGCTTGGACAGCCCATAGATACATGCAGCCCTTTGTGAACGCTCACAATCTGACATCGGAGCCAATAAAGTGGAGGAACAATGGGAAATGTTTGAGGTTTGAATGGGAATCAGCGTGTTTCCTCTCTTCTTCCTTTATTGCTTTACCTCGCCCCTCTAGGTTCGCTCGCCGCAGAAGTGTGCGAGTCTCGACTCCGGGCCCAATAACAGTAGCGAGGGGGAAATATCAGGAGTATTCAATTAGAGCGCTCCGCAGCTCTCTGTAGCTGACGTGTGGAAATTGTAATTTCCCCGACATGATTGATGGCGGTAATACAGGACGTCGTGTGAGTGCAGACGATGCGAGACTGTTGTGGGAATAACACCGCCCTCTGGTTACGGCGCTCGGTGCTGACTGGCTGAAAACGCCTGGAACAAAAACACACCTGCGTGTGTGCGCGCCAGGAGCGGTGCAGAGTGGCATGTAATGGAGGGAAGTTCGATCAGAGGCGGGGGGGGGGGTTTCGCCCAGAGATACGCCGTTAAAAAAAAAAGAAGAGTTGATTTAGCAAACGGCTCGCTGTTGGAGCTCTGCGCTTTCTGTTTTGATGATGTGATGTTTTCATCAAGCGGCCAGCGGACAGGTATTTAATCACAGCTGTCAGACAGAGCATCAGTGGTCTACCTGCTCAGTTGTAATGAGCTGAAATGAAGAACTGATCCCTGGTCAGCACTTCGGAGCTATGAGCGTGTGGGCGGAGAACCACCCATGTCACACTGGGCTTGATGGGATGACCGGGATGAACTCTCCTCCACATGAACAGAGTGCGGTTGCATAAAATTAGGGATGTGCCGGTATCAAATTTTCATGCTACGATCATCGTGGTAAAAAATTTCATGATGGACTATTATCACAATATCCAGAAATACCATTAGAGCTGAAATATAGTAACATTACTTCACACCTAACAAACTGAACTGAATATTTTTTTTAACTAGTTAATTGGTGGTTCCTCAGTGGTTATTTGCATAAAAACACAATTCAAATGATTAGGAAATAAATTATTGTATTTATCTTAAATATTTCTTTGATTACAAAAAATCTTGGAATTCGTACTTCTAATTATATATTATAAGTTGCTTAGAGGTGGTGTTAGGAAGTTAAAAATGTCATAATTCCCTCTTTAATATCTATTTTATATTGCTGTGAAAATATCTTCAAACATCTGGATTTATTCAAGTTTCTCACCAAAAACTACATTTTGCATCGTGATAGCGTTATAATCTACCATCGTCCAATACTCATTTTACCGAGCAGAGCTTGAACGCATCATAATGTGCTTCGTGCTGTCAGTAGACGAGCCGGTCTCTGTGATGACTCTGAGCAGCATCATGGGAACGAATTATAATATAATAAGTGTCTGATTAAGTTAATGGTTTCAAATGTTTTAAGGTTGTTCCTCCACGGCTTATTTTGGACTTGCAGTTGTTACAAATTGCAGCTTTATGTTTCCTTATCTCACGCTGAAGAACTTCCACACCTATTACACGTTATAGTGTGTGACGTTGCTGACTGTGCCGATTTGTGTCGACGTAAAACCATCATGTGGAGGCAAAAATCGAATATATGAGACTGTCGAAAACTGTCCGGCTTTGATCGGCTGCTGATTGGTGGTTCATCTCTAGCTGTTAGTTTAGAAAGCGCTTGATTTATGCAGCAGAGTTTGCTATGAGCGGAGCATTTTAAAAAGGTCAATATCGCAGTCCATCATGTTCATTTAATTGTGGGAAGCCAAAACCGTGATTAATATTCGATTATTGTGCAGCCCTAGCCACTAGCACCACCCGCCCATCTGCACACTGGTGAGGAAGAATGTAATGTTTGCGTCTTTGTCAATCACATAAAATGCTGAACGTTACAACTCGGCACCCATAAAAAAAGCCGCTGAGCACTCCAGCATGTCAACGAGCTAATGTTAGCATAGCAAGTCACGGCCCGGTTCGCCGGTCCTGCTGTGGCTGCTCTGCAAAAACTGTTCAGCAGTAGAATATTTCACCATAGTAAAATAGCAAAACTTGCATACCAGCACATCCCTCATGTGAATACACTCAGTGATCGTTACCTGAGGTGCTGCCGAAGGCTCAGGACTAGGGCAAGGGAAGGACTCTTCACACACCGCCAGGCTCCGCACGAGCTTTAGCCTGGTGTTGGACTAAGGGATGGGGGGGAGGGGGGGTGCAGGTAGGTAGGTAGGTGGGCACAGTTAAAACCATGCACACACACACATACTGTACAACTGCATCAATATCATCACAGTGACAAGCCAAAGTGAAACAGAAGCAGCCAGCGAGCACGATCGATTCTTGCAGGCAAATCGTAAAAGTTTCAATATTTCACAGTTTAGCTGACAAATCTTTTCCCTCAAGTGACCGAGCTTCTCGCTGCAAATCTTCTCAGATAACTTGATCAACTTTAATAAAAAAAATAGCATTTTCACATAAACCCAAGCCTTCATGTTTTTCCATCAACAGCAATGCAGCAAGCACACAAAAATGTCCATTTCAAACTGGCATAATTCACACCTCCGCTATCATTCATGTAATGGCATCTCAACATATCGACTCATTTTAAAGGAGCAATGTGTGCGATGACAACTTGCTTGACGGGAAACAACTTCCAAGCACACAATCCAAAGTACACATTACACATGGTTGGAGCATCCTTGCACAACATGCACGTCGAGCGTACCGTACCTTAGAGTACTTCACAGGCTGTCCATAGGTAGGTAGGGGAGGGAGGGAGGAAGGAGGGGGTGCAGGGAGAGGAAGAAAAATCAAACAAACCACACAAGTTTGGTTTTTTGGGGAAACAGGATTGGTACTTTAAGAAAGTGGAGAAGTTTGAATTAAATATGACTGGCCTACATTTTGTGCATGCGTTGTGCTACTTGCTCTGCAAAACAAGTCATACGGAGATGGCAGAAAAAAGACAAAATAACCTCCTGTAATGCAGGTGTTTCTACATGTGTTCCTTAACTGAAAAATTTAAGAGCACAGAGCACAAAAAGAAATTCTCAATCTCAAATCTCAAGGATGTATTCATTTAAGGCTGGCACACACTAATGCTGGGTACACACTGCACAAGAATCAAGCCGATTTTGGGCCTGATTCCTCCCGACGATGGTCAGCAAAGCCCTGATTGTTTAATGGTTCTAAAGATTATCTTTCCAGATATTCCTGTGGTGTGAGCAGCCAATAGAGAACCAAGCTGGCTGAAGTGGAAGGACAACAACCGCCGTCATGGCGGTTAATGCAGGAGCTACCATGAAGCATAAAGTAAGATGGAGCTCAGAAATGGAGGAAAAACTTGTTGATTTGTGGCAACAACGCGAGTGTTTATTTAACGTGTCTCCATGACTTCATTCATCCACCCTTTGTGAATTTTCAGTAAAAAGAGCAAAAACTAACATCGCTAAGTCGTCAGCCACGTTTGTTCCCACTAAAGTCACGTTTGATTGTGAGATATTTTTTGAGAGATTTACGAGTCGGAACTCTTGTCATTCATGAATGAGTGTGTGGTGTGCTGTTTACTGTTAAATTTAACATAACATTTAACCTTAATGCATTATCGCTACTAATTTCTTTAACGCATTAACGCAATCGATCTTTCGGAGGCCGTATCAGGCTAGAGTGAAGATACCGGCATCATATGAAACTAGAGAACCTAATGAATCCATTGTTACCAACCATGTCATACTAGCTCGTCACGAGGCTAAATAACGCTCCAAACTTGCGCTAAATTTTGGCGAGGAAAAACTGGCATGGCCATTTTTAAAGGGGTCTCTTTACCTCTGACCTCCAGATATGTGAATGAAAATGGGTTCTATGGGTACCCACGAGTCTCCCCTTTACAGACATGCCCACTTAATATGTTTTGTGTTGTAAATTGATTTCCAATAATAAATATATACATACATTTGCATATTTGTCCGCTCCCATGTTGATAAGAGTATTAAATACTTGACAAATCTCCCTTTAAGGTACATTTGGAACAGATGAATGTGCGATTAATTTGCAATTAATTGTGATCAAATATTTTAATCGATTGACAGCCCTACTTTTAATATACCTCACACCACAGGAATATCTGGAAAGATAATCTTTAGAACTATCAAAAAATCGTGGCTTTGCTGATGATTGTCGGGAAATTGGGCCCAATATCGGCTCGATTCTGGTGTAGTGTGTATCTGGCGTTAGCAGAGCATATGCTACTAAAGCGGCCCCTTCCTCACACACACACACACCGCAGAAAAACAAAAGCCAGACATGTGGCTGCGAGCGATTCGGGTCAGCTTTATGCGTCGCTCCCGGCTCCATTTAGCTGTCATGTGAATCAGACCCCGGCGCTGGAGGTGAGGCGCAGGAAGCAGAAGAAGAAGAGAGACTGGCCGCCCAACAGTGTGTGAGACAGCTCGGTGCCGCTGTGCTTCACGCGCCGGTGGCTGTGTGTGTGTATAAACAGACGGTCTCTCAGTAGCATAGAGGAGGAAGAGGAGGGGAGGGGGGGTGAGACCTGGCAGCAGCCATTTCTGGCAAAATTGTAACAGAGCCTCTGCTTCCTAACATGCGTTCACACACACACACACACACACACACCTGTCCTCTGAAATCAAAAGGACAACCCCTCCCCTCCCTCATTGAGCTTGAGGGCCAAATAACACCTATGAAAAATTGAAATGGGCCACTGTTCGCCCATCTCCGACGCCTGTGACCTGAGCGCCCCTTTCTATATCAGGTAGATGTGGATGGAGGAGGAGGGGGGGGGAGGGCTGGGACTGTGAGCGCACCGCTACACCGGCTAATTGAGCGGCGTGGGGGCCGGTGGGGAATGAACAATGCCGGCAGGAGATAAAGGAATGGGAAAAAGGGGGGAGAGGGAAAGGGCTGAAGTCAGCAGAAGTAGGACGGCCACCAGCCACCTGTCCTGCCGCAGAGGACGGAGCCGGAGAGCTGGAGGCAGATGGTAGCAAAGTCACCCAGTCTCCCACCCCTCCTTCCTCTGTCGGAATGCTTTTCCACGCTACACCTCCCCCGTCTCTTACCCCACTTCCCTACCTCCTCCGTTTCTCCCACAATGAACATTTCAGCCGTTTAACCGATGCCCTTACACGGAACGACAGAATTAGCTTCACCTCCTTCGCTGCTGAAAAATTACGAGCAAGAAAGGTCAGTGCCGTCAGCATATCTTGGCATATCCCGCGTGACCACGGAATAATTAGGGTGAGTTTTAGGAAAAAGTGGGTAGAAGGAGTAGCTAGATACATCCTACATTTGGAGAGGTCACCAAGAAAAACATTAGAGGAGACATACAAAGTCAATTTAAGGTGAGATGTGGAAGGAGAGTTTTGCCTTAGATGGAGGAAAAGAGCAACTTGGTTGCTTTAAAGAGCACCTATTATGCTTATTTTCAGGTGCATACTTGTATTTTGGGTTTCTACTAGAACATGTTTACATGCTTTAATGTTCAAAAACGCTTTATTTTTCGCAATTTAAGCAATTGTGTTACTTGGTGACATCACTATGTTACGGAAGAGAAGGCGGGACTTCAAGCGAGGCATTTCAGGCAGTTCAGGAGGAATGTTTCTTCATTTGGCGTGGACTTTGGGCTTTGTAACTTTGAAGACCTTTTAAATGCACAAAAAAATATATAACACGCTAAAGGAAAGAGGAAAAGCACAAAAGCATAATAGGTGCTCTTTACAGTTTCACCAAAAACACTCATTTCAAATCTATTCTTGTTTAAATGTTATGAAAAGCTTGAGCAAGATGGCGACGGACAAAAACCGAGATGGTGACGGGCAAAATACTGAACTCGAGGCTTCAAAACCGCAGTCCACAAACCAATGGGTGACGTCACGGTGACTACGTCCACTTCTTATATACAGTCTTTGTACCAATGTCTCCCAGTCTTTATGCTAAGCTAATCGGCAGCCGGCTTCGTTTTTAGCATACAGGCATGAGAGTGGTATCAAGCTTGTCATCTAACTGATAAGACTATTTCCTAAAATGTCAAACTATTCCTTTCAAAGATATCATCAGCTAAACTGTAGTAGCACAAGTGTCATAAAATCAGCAGACTGACTCGATATCTATCAAACATTTGCTAACTTTAGCCCCCATAATCTACTTGTCATACCAGACCAAGTAAAGCTGTAGCAGCAAAACCCCTGAGTGTATTGAACTGAGCAATGGTGCGTTTTATTGCTTATGAAGTCAACTTTGTATTTCCAAGAGGACGATTGTGTTATTTCGTCTTTCAAAAGTAGCGTAGTCTAACTTTAAGTTTCTTTTTGCTCCTTTAAATTGCTGCAACTTCCATCTTTATCGCTTCCATCTTTCCTCTGCTTTCCCTCATGGTCTCTCACCTTCCTCCTCTCCTTGATCCCTCATTCCTACAACCTCTCACCCAAACTCTCGCCCCTGCAGCTCCCCCATGCTGGTGTCATTCTGCTCCTCGGGGTAACATCGACACAGGAAGTCGGTAGATAAGCCAGGATTTGAGCTCCAGATTATCTGCCTGCCTGACTCCCTCGCTCTGCTTTCCCCTCCGACCACGAGGCCAGATTGGCCTGAATCCTATTTTTAGGCTGCAGCCAAAGACACAATCCTTTTCCTTTCCTGGATTTCCTTGACCACACTCAAGAAGACGTCATTTTGTGAGCACAAATTTTACTTTTAAAGCCAAATTAACAAGTGCAAATTGTCCGCGGTCCCAAAGCACGCGCGTTGCAATGACATAGAGAGCTAATTAATTAGCAGTTTATTTGAAAGTGATCTCAGCTGCTGCCCTGAATCCCCAGTTAGCTTTAATGTCTCCATTGGGGGATACATGAGATTCACTAGTTTGCACAAGCAAACGATCGTTTCCACACTCAGTTTCTGCAATGACCGACCTCGGTGCCGTGGCAAGTCGAGCCCCACATTATTATTTCAGTCCGTGCAGATGATACTTTTCAGGAATAATTTGTCTTGCCGAAGCAGCTCGGGAAAAATCATCTTGAATGCCGCAGGTGACAGGAGATCCCCAGGGCAGCTGGCGTTTGACGTTGACTGCTACTGAATTTTCATGGAGACGAGTGTGGAAGAAAAGTGAAAATCACTCCGGGTCCGCTCAGGCTGCTGACACCTCTAACCTCCCTGAACAGCCGACTAATGTGACGGGTTGAGGAAACGTTGAAAAAAAAAACTTTTGTGACAAAAAGTCAATCATTCAGTCTCTACAATACCGGTCAGTATATGAAAGGAGTATTTCTTTACCTGTGCGTCCCTCTTATTGTTGCTGCCGTGTTCATCTCTGCTGCTCTGGCTCTGGTCGGCGACCTCAGAGTTGCCGGCGTTGTTGTCTTTTGGAGATGGCACCGTGTCGGCCGCTTCAGAAACCTTCATCGTTTCAGTGTCGACTGTATCGGACATTCTCATTGCAAAGTCTTACTGGGAGATGCTGGCGAATACAGAGAACCTGGAAGAGACGGAAATGTCCATGAGGGACGGTTTGCCTTTGAGAAATTACAAGAAAGAATCACGACAAAAAGTTGACTTGGTTGCAAGTTAGGGTGAGGCTGCACAGATTGAAGTTCTCCATTATTATATTGTCCTTTATTGAAGTTGTAAAGCCTCGAATAACAGGAACATACACATAACATATACCTCATAAGTCATGTTTCCATTCAATTGTTAAGCAAATTTTAATCGAACTTTTGATCAGAAGTTGGCGCCATAGGCTACGCATGGCTGTAATCCGCCAGCAAACAGAGTAGAAGAAGAAGTAGAGTTTGCAAACCGGAAACAAAACAAGTCAGCTTGGCTGATCTAACTCTCAACGAGAGAAAAATAGACAGAGGTCTTCAGGAAATTAGGACTGTCAATCGATTAAATATCTATTTACAATTAATTGCATGATTGTCCATTGTTAATCACCATTAACCTCAAATTAATTGCACGTTTTTTCTGTTCAAAATGTACCTTAAATGGAGATTTGTCAAGTATTTAATACTATTATCAACATGAGAGTGGACAAATACGCTGCTTTATGCAAATGTATGTATATATGTATTATTGGAAATCAATTAATAACACAAAACAATGACAAATATTGTCCAGAAACCCTCACAGGTACTGCATTTAGCATAAAAAATATGCTCAGATCATAACATGGCAAACTGCAGCCCAACAGGCAACAAATGAACAAAATAACTAAATAAAAAGAAGAGCTGACAAAATTAACACCAATATCAGCCTCAAAAATCCTGTATGTTTTAATCATTTATTGCATGAATTTTACTACCTAAAATACTCATTTATTAGCAGTTTTATGCTTCAAAATTTGGCATGTGCCAAAATGATTGTATATACCAACACAATAATACACTTTTTCACTCGTTGGAGCATATTTATTATTTCAGAAATATAACAACGTAACAGCTAAATCATTTTGTAAATTCAGAATTAAAACATTCATTGCATAAGCAGCTTTCTGATAATATACAGTAAAGGTCTGGGGTGTGTCCAATGGTTGTGGAGGCCTCCGCTCATTATCCTTCTCTACACTGTGTAAGAAAAACAGTTTATCATCATTATGAACATATGTGGAAAAAATGCAATAATCAATAAGTACAATAACACCTGTCTACATTAATAAATAATAGACTAATTTAAATATATGGTGGGTGTATTACAAAGTCTCATAAAAGTAAAAATAGTCAATAAATGTTACATGAAGAAAGCTATTTTATAAATATTGTATAATAAATAAAACTTACTTGTTAACACTGCATCATTAAATCAGTGCTCTTCCTCCGCAGTGCGCTCCATATTGTTGTTCGACGAGTGTTTAGTAATGATAGTTTTATTCTGAAAATACTGCAGCAGTAATAAGTAAATGATTGGCCACAAGCATGTGTACAGATTCTCTGTGGGAAATTAGCATCTGGAGCCGAACAAATGTTTTCATGGCACACATTTAGAGTTGTTAGAAACACAGGTGTAACTAATGACATTACCGATGGCTCCATATCTAAATGGGATTCAGCCATTATTAATGTCATTAGTTACATCTGTGTTCGACAACTCAAACTCAATGTACGCTGGGAGAACGCTCTATGAAGTAGCAGGCAGGAAGAGGAGGAGGAGGAGGAGGAGGAGGAACGGGGCGTTTTGTGTCATCGACACAGTCGGTGATCATCAGTCACTCCCGTGTCTGTGCTGTCTCACGGCTCGGCAGCTGTTCGGCTACAGACAATGGACGGGATCGGGCGAGACACAGCGGGGAGGACAGTTTGGTCCTGTGAGATCCAACAGCTTCAGGTTACAGCGTATGTCTCCACTTTGGGCTCAAGAAAATAATAAACCTTTGACATGGATGTTAGAAGGAGGCGTGCAGGGTCAAGGGTCCATTGCACCAAACTGACCCCAACCTTTTTTGGAGCACCACTAATTGGAAAATTTGGTGAACATAACTAAAGTTGTTGCAGTCATCTCACATTTCCTCCAACATAAAGCCGATACTGAACCTTTATCAAACGTTAAAGCTAACAATGGAGTACTGAAAAATCTAATTTTTATCTTAGTTTGGTGCTGCACTGATTACGGAAAATGAGCCGAACAGCGAACGGCACCCCGGGGTGATAGAAAATGTGTTTGGGACGCAGTAAACTCACTACCAACACATCCAGGGGACGCACCCTATTTTTTTCCCTGATTATGCCACATTGTGAACAACAAATCTGTGTTGAAATCAGCAGGATGAGAGCTAGTTAACGTTAGCTGTTAGCAGCCGGCTAGCAGCACAGTCCTGCACGGAGCTAACATCTAACGTTAACTAGCTCTCATCCTGCTGATTTCAACACGGGAGGTGATTTACATTATGATGTGTTCAGGCTCTATTCAGTAAAAATGGATAAATTATAATGTTTTCATGGTGAGCTCAAATGTAATCTTGTAAAATGTAGTTTTTGGCGTGAAACTTAAATAAATCCAGTTAACTTCATAACAAAAACCAGTAAGTAAAAAGGTAATAAAGGCATGGATGTTTCACTGGTATTGGTATCAACTACTAAATTCTCTGGTTCCAACATTGTGCATAAAACATGGAGACTTTTTTGGTTAATTTGGCAGCGTAAACCCCCATAATTTTCAAAATAAAAGAACTCTACATTATTGCCAATATTGGAGCATTAGTTGCTTTGCACCTATGGTCCGTTGCATGAAATAACTGTGTAATGCTGTGACCTCCCTATGTTGAAGTCACGGTGTGAGTTCATCCTGCTGATGTGCCCTAATTATGCAGTCTGGCCCCATGCAGTGAAACACACACAGAAGGGAGGGCAGACATCTGGTACATGAGAGCTATGATTAATAGGTTAATTAGAAACGGGCTCATCAAATTCACTTTGCACATCAAAACTGGATCCGCACATGACAGCACCTACTCCTCTGCTCGAGTGTGTGTACGTGACCGGCGGCGTGTGTGTTCGCCAATCAGCGGGGGCCTCTCAACCTATTTGCCCGCCAGTGATCAGAGCCATTTTCCTATCTGATCGCCGAGCGGCAAAGCGGGCTGGCTGAGACTTGATTGTTTATCTCCGTCCCAAAAGAGCTGAGACAGCGAGCGCTCTTTAAAAAAAAAAAAAAAAGGCGGCATCCAATTCCTCCATGTCAGAGTAATTGACTTCTAGTGAGGTCCGCTGCTCTCCTGAGCTCTTCTGCCAGGCAAATGTAGCGCTAACCCAATGGCGTGCGAGGCTAGGAGGTTAGCTATAATGCAGCTGGGCGCCGGAGAGTCAGATGTTGAATTTCAATGACCTGTCAGAGGGTTTGACAAAAGCAACGCCGGCTGCTGCTTTACATTATTTTTACATTCTGAAGGAAAACAGCTTAATACTCCAGAGTGCCGCGCACGCCTCTGAATATTTAGTGTCTGTTGCTGACATTTTGATGAGTGGAGTCTCTTGAGTCGCTCTGTTGAAGATTTGCAATATTGGACGGATATTTTTCAAGAGCCGGGCTTGTGACGGATCGCTGTTTTGTCCCTCACCGAATCATTCATTCTTCCAAACACATTTCATCATGGGACCGGAGTGCGTTGGACTGAATTTGGCTTCAGACTTTGATGCATTTGAATTCCGCCGTCTCGTCTCTCTCACGGCTGAGGTAATTGCACTGTGAGCCTGTTTAGCATCCCTGATGTTTCGCCTGCATAAGTAATATAGATCATCATTTCATCCTTAGTGCTGCATTAAGGAAACGTCTGGGAATTTAAGGGAGTGGCAAATTGGTCTCCTGACTGGATATTTTTCTTAAGGCTCCCTTAATATTGTAATGTCATATTATGGATTATTCACTCAATGTAATGATAGCTATTTGCTTTTATGCTGCAGTGCCGTAGCCGGAGGGAAACTTCTAACTCGAGCCACAACCAATCAAGAGCATTGCAGAATAACTGTTGTGCTTCATCTGAATGAATTTTTGCTTTCTTACTCGTCAGTTAGTACAGTCAGTACGAACACATCCCATTAGGTTTAGAGAATAACATAAATGTTACCTGTAGTTTGTTGAGATTAAAACTGAGATTCCGTGAAACAATCGTGCTGGACTTGACGTTGCACTACTGCACAGCTATAAGCTAAAAGGGCTCAAGGTGTTTTTGAGGTATAATATTGGGGCGTAACAAGAGCATCATGTCAGAATAACAGGATTGCATAATGTTTATTCTTAAAGGAACAGTGTGTAACATTTCGGGGGAGTGGAAATGGAATATAATATTCATAACTATGTTTTCTCTAGTGTATAATCACCTGAAACTAAGAATCCCGCAAGAAAACCGCAGTCTTGGAAAGGGAGGAGTAAGTGGAGGGGTACTCAGTCGGTTGCAATCTACAACCACACCGTTAGATCCCGCCAAATCCTACACACTGCACCTTTAATGCTTCAATGGAAGTGATAACTGGTGAATACATGTGTTTTAAATATGAAGCTTTAGAGGAAATTAATGTTGAGCTGTATATTTTTAACACAAATACATATTTGACATCACATATTTGGTAAAAGAGTCAATATCTTTATAGGACTTTATTCTTGAATTGCAATTATTGCAATAGTGAGAAGGCAAATATCTATTTCTAGATATAGAAATATGTGATATTGTAGTTTCCATATCTTACTCTGAGCATGTCAGAGGCTGGGCTGTTGGTGTTGTGTAATAAGTGAGGAGCTCTTTTAATTACGTCATCTTCTTCTGCACTGGTTTAATAGCACCACCAGCTGTTTGTCTCGACGAACCTACTTCCAATATTCACATTTTCAGTTAAAATTTGCACTAAATCTGGATTGAAACTTGACTTTTATGACATTAACATCCCCAGAAGCATGCATCATATTCCCTGACTGACCAGAAACAGAAACAAAGAGGAGACGTACTTGTTGCGTAGCCAGTGGTGGTTGTGGCGAAGGAGGATGTGGCTGGTGAAGTCGATGAGGCTGAGCCTACCGATGCCATTGGAGACTTCTTTGCCCATGTCTGCTTCAGCTGCTCTGAACGGCAACCGGGGCCTCCGACACCCTCATGACCCCTGCTGACCTGCAACCGAGAGAGGCATGGGGTTAGCGCTGTGGTGCTAGAGGTGAGAGAGGTCAGAGGTCGCTGACACGGAGGTCGCGTGGACTGACAGCAGCCGGGACGTCAGCAACTCTGAAATATCTGTGAGTCGGAGCAGAAAAAGTAAAAAGCGTGGCGGATGTGTATTCCGGGGCCTGTGCGTGCCGATGCGCCATAAATAATTGATGAGCCCGGAGATGGGAGTGTGGCGGAGGCAACAGGAGAAGGCACCCCTGCCAACCTCGTAAAAACCAGGCATTAGGAATTCAGAGAGCAGCGGGGGGAAGATAGCATTTCTCAGCTGAAAATCCTCTGCCATTTGGTGGCACATAAATTTCAGATCGTCTAGTGTACAATCTCTATTTTCCAGCAAATTCCTTTCTAGCTGAACTACAGGGTGACACTGGTTGGGCAGGGCAGGCATCTGAAAACGCCAACAACAACAAAATATTGTCATAATATTGGAGAAAAGTCTAAATCAGTATTTTACTGCACACTATTCTGTTGAATGGCTGCATTAATTAGCCACGTTCCTCCTCTACATGGTGAAAAAGTGACATTATAACTCAACTTTATTGGGTTGCAGTTGGTCGGAGCTGCCAAATTAGGATGATAAACATTAGAGAGGGAACTAACAAATGTTTTCATTATCCATTAATCTGCCAATTGTTTAGTCCATTATACCATTATTCATTTGGTCTATAAAATGTCAGAAAATAGTGAAAAGTGTGCATCATAATTTAATAACGCCCAAGGTGACATCTAGGGGGTGTAAAAAATATTCTTGCCAATACGCAGCCCTAGTTTACAATGGAACCAATGTTTGGCATTTTTGCCACTGATTATCAATTTTATGTCCAACGGCTAATCTAGAGCTGCAACAATTATCCAATAGTTGTCAACTATTAAATTAATCGCCAACTATTTTGACAACCGATTAACCGGTTTGAGTATATCTTTTAAGAAAAAAAAGAGTCTAAATTCTCAGATTGCAGCTTCTTAAATGTGAATATCTTCTGGTTTCTTTACTCCTCTATGACAGTAAACTGAATATCTTTGAGTTGTGGACAAAACGAGACATTTGAGGACGTCATCTTTGGCTTCGCGAAACACTGATCAATATTTTTCACCATTTTATAGACCAAACAACTAATCGATTAATCGACAATGAAAATAATCGTTAGTTGCAGCCCTAAATGGAACCAATATCTGGCATTTTTGCGATTGATTATCAAAATGGTTGCCGATTCATTTTCTGTCCAACGACTAATGACTTAATTAGAGCCGCAACGACTAATTGATTAGTTGTCAACAATTAAATTAATCTGCAACTACTTTGATAATCAATTTTTTAAGAAAAAAAGAGTCAAAATTCTCTGATTGCAGCTTCTTAAATGTGAATATTTTCTGGTTTCTTTACTCCCCTATGACAGTAAACTGAATATCTTTGAGTTGTGGACAAAATGAGACATTTGAGGACGTCATCTTGGGCTTTGATAGACATTTTTCACCATTTTCTGACATTTTATAGACCAAACGACTAATCGATTAATTGAGAAAACGATTAATCGATAGTGAAAATAACCGTCACTTGCAGGCCTACCAATAATCAATTATTTGTTTCAGCTCTACGTCTCATTACTTGACGCTGTACACTCCCTCATAGCAACATATATAACTGATCCTTGTCTCCCTGCGTTCCTCCCGGCCTCTCCCTCCTCCCCTAATCCCCGTCTCAGTGAGCGGGCGAGGTGCCACGCTGACTCCTGGCACCCAGCGGTGCCAAGGCCTGGCTGCTGCTCCCAACATGGTCTGGGTGAGACCCCCCACCCCCCAACCCCCAGAGCCAGCCAAAAAGGTCAAGTGGAATCCCTGTGCTCACTTTATATAAATCTTCCTCCTCATGACAGCAGCCAGGGTGGCAGACTGAGATGATGACGGGTGGGAGCGACGTGGAACAGTCGCCATTTGGTGCATTGTTCAAACAGCCCGACCGTGAATACTTCAGACTCCTCAACTCCTTAACATGAATGCTGTTTGACGTTTTAGCAAATTTGTGACTAAAATGTCCCCTTCAGGCTGTAGTGTCTCTGCCTGGCACTGGCAGACGGACGAGTGTGAGGCCCGAAGCGGATCCATCCATCAATGTTGATGTCACTTATATAATTACTTACATCTGGAGAGTACACAGCCCAGTACATGCAGCTTGTAGCCAGTCATTTATTAGTTTGTTGGTCATCTAGATTAGTGGTTCCCAACCCTGGGATCCGGGCCCCCTCTATGTATAACTAAAAAAAATAATAACACACTTGCTGGATGATTTATACAGAAGGTAATTTAAAAAGATATTTTTTTGCTACTTAATAAGCCACATTCTGTTTAAAGCCGGTATTTGTGCACAGTTGCAGATAAAAATCAGGCTACACTAATATTATTAGTTTTATACTATTTGTAGATTAGATTCCAGTGATGGCTGCGTAAGATTGTTTCATAACTCAGCGCGTTGAAAAGTCCAAAAGTCAAACTTTACTGAAAAGAGATCATAATTTCCAAAATTCACGATTTTAATTAACGAAATATTCTGTTTCAGTCCATATTTGTTGGCATTTAGCCTTTCAAAAACAACATTTTTACTGAATCGCTTTGTTCAAATTGGAGCGGATTTTGTTCGAGGAGTTGCAATTTTTTTTTTTTTAGATACAAGTACGGGGGACTTCATCATTTCCAAAATTTACAACATGTTTTTGTCCACGAAATATTCTGCTTCAATCCATATTTGTTGCCGTTTAGCCTTTCAAAACCAACATTTTCACTGCGGTCAAAAAACAGTTTTTTTTTCCCGCTTGCTGCACACAAAGAGAGGCACGCACTGACGAGTTATATTCATTTAAGAAAGTTGATTTTCTTTTTTTAAAAACGAACTAATTTAATACACTGAATCGCTTTATTCAAATTGGAGAGGATTTTGTTTGAGGATTTGTAATTTTTTTAGGGTGATGACGTCAGAAAATATGGGGGGGCTCAGCTTTTCTTAGATACCATCATATCATTTCCAAAATTCAAAACATGTTTTTATCCGACGAAATACTCTGCTTCAATCCATATTTGTTGGCGTTTAGCCTTTCAAAAAACAACATTTCAATGCGATGAATCACTTTATTCAAATTAAGGATTGTGTTCGAGGATTTGTAATTTTTTTTAGGGTGATGACGTCAGAAAATGTGGGAGGGTGGGGGCTCAGCTTTTCTTAGATACAAGTAGGGGGGCTTCATCATTTCCAAAATGTTTTTATCGAACGAAATATTCCGTTTCAATCCATATTTGTTGGCAGTTAGCCTTTCAAAAACAACATTTTCAAAGCAATTAATCACCTTATTCAAATTAAGGATTTTGTTCGAGGATTTGTAATATTTTTTAGGGTGATGACGTCAGCTTTTCTTAGATACAAATAGGGGGGGCTTCAAAGAAAATAGGTTGGGACCTATCTCTTTTTCCTCTTGTTCCGACATACTCATCTCTACCCTCTTCTTTTTTGCCTCTTATCTCTTTCTAAATGCACCTTTTACATGCGGATTCTGGTGTAACAGGACTATCATTTCACTGCTGTGGTGTCTCTAGATGTTGCCCTTCTTGCTCGCAAAAGTGGTGCCAATTCAAGCTGCTGCATATAGAAGAAGAGCCAGCTAAATGTCTAAAAAAAAAAAAATGTGGAACCTTGCTCTGTAATTCAGTGCTAGTCCTGCAGCGATATCACGCAAACATGCACACACGCAGAGTGTAAAAGTTGCTCTGGCGGACAGCGGTGTGGCTGGAGTCGTGGTCATGGGGCGCTCCAGGTTTTATGACCGGAGCTGCTGAGCGGAGCTTCAGGACTTCACACTGAGCCGGTGTGGTGTCTTATGAATGCTAATGTCGCAAACAATGCACAGAAAAAAAGAGGTTTTGACAGACACAAGGAAACATCACCGCTCTGATTGGTGCTCAGCAGCTTCTTAGGACTCACACACACACACACACAGACAGCAGTGAACTTGTACTCCGCCCGCCTTGTGCGTCCTCCAGTATTGTGCTGTAGCTGACAGGGAGTGGTTCATTTGGTATTACAGTCGCCGCAGAGCGCGGCAAACCTTAAAGAGGCTCCCTCAGGCGTCGTTCAGGGTCACGCCGCCCCCTTCACTGATGCTTCACAATCAGAACACAAATGCATGTATTAAAATGCTCAATTAGACGGATTGCAATGCAGTAAAATCAAATGATTTCTCCATAAATCATCAAGAGTAACAGCAGAATTGGTGCAACAAGCGCACACGTTCTCCACTCACTGCACAAATTCTTGAAATGAATTCTCAAACAAACCCACAGCGGGGTCATGAGGGTGGCCGTCAACTGAGCCGAGTTAATCATACACGGGCTCTTAGCGGACTGCTCTCACGGACAATTACGCTCGATGGCGAGCTAATGAGAAATTTTTCAATCACTGTGAGGCGCATAAGAGCCTACTGGTGATGGCACGCACACACACTCCAGTATTTTCTTTCTCTCCTCTCTCTTGCTGACCTTTCCCTCCCACACCTGCGTGGATCTGGGCTCTTGTCCGGGGCTAAAACCAGCTCAACTGGGGAGGTGAAGGACCCTCAATCCCTCCCTCAATCTCCTTCATCCCCTCTGGCTCTATCCTCGACGGAGAACGAGGAGGTGAGTCAAACCACGGGGCGGGAAAAAGAACACGAAGAAAACATGATTTTTTTTAAGCGCCTGAGCAACAAAAAAAAAAAGAAGTGGCAGCGTCGTTCCTGCGTGCAGCTGCAGATTGGAAAAATAATCATGCTTTATTGCGGCTGATGAGCTTTTGCAAGTGTCACATAAAAAAAGACAACGGTAGGAGCGGTGCCAAACAGCTGGGATATTGTCTGCAGAAGATGTAGAATACTAAACAGAGCTGAAACAAAAGCTCAAACACAAAAGGTAATACCACGTCTGACAGCTTTGTGTCACCTGCTCACCATTTCTGAGGGGAAAAAAATACCACTTATGCTTGGCTGAGATCTAAAAACGGACGCACAAGCAAGTGCAGCCACAAACATTATCACGACAATGAATTGACTTCCAAACACGGCAACGGATTGGAGAGGAAATTCAGCAGGACATGCAACCTGCTTGCCTGATAAAATCAGACATCAAATAAACAGTTAATTAGCTTACTAATGCTGGCGCGCACTCGTGGCGCCGCAATAAAATTGATTTCGGCGTTTTTTTGCTAAGCCGAGTAACTAATCTCCCATTTTCTAGCCATTTCTGCTAATTGCAAAAGCGAGGGAAAGCACTGACAGGGGAGCTGTATAATTGGACCAGAAAACGATTAGTGCGAAGCTTATGAAATTATATCACTTTCATACACTGCCTGCCTCGATTTCGGGGGGCGACTGAGGCGGTGTCAGTTTAAGGAACTGCCTGTAATAGACTGAATTAACTGGGAAAAAAAATACACAACATAAACAGGCACAAATGAGGCTCTAATTGCGCTCAGCCTCCAGGTCGCGTAAGGCGGTGGGAGCGCCGGAGCAGAGGCGCAGCCAGCCAGCATTAATAAATTAAATCCACAGCAGAGCATAGGTAGGTAATCCATTACCTATCCCATAGGAGGGCTACCAGGGAATATCAATCTAGGCAATTAGGAGGAGAAACAATAAACACAGAAAAACATGCAAGTCTAGCACTTTTAATCTATGGAGCCTTTATGAGAGGAACTAAAAAAAAGTCTGCCAGACTCATTAAAAGTCCATTTGCAGGCAACACCTGCAGAACAAACAGGGGAGAGATGATGGAGAACAATGCGGAGCGGAGCCTCTTATTGGCTGATCTCGGCTAATTATCCTCGTAATGATAAGCAGAGCAAGTTGCGAGGAGATTTAGAAAAGCTCGGCGCTGTTACGCTAGTTTAACAAGCCGAAGACACTTGCTGCCATGCGATGATAAAAGAAAAGCTGATGCAGTAAGAGATTTTGTTTTGAATATGACACCCGAAGAAAATGCAGAAACAAATATGAAAAAGCAGAAATAGCATGCAAGGTGGCTCGAAGCTGCAGGACCTACCTGCCCGGCAGCTCTGCCCTCCATCCCTTCCGCTACGCAACCGCTTAGCTTCCATCGCACAGGAGGCACAATTTTTTGCCGGAGAGGAGACTGGAGTCGCCTCCCAGCTCGCTCCTCGGCAGCTGCCTCCTGCTCGCTCGCTCGACTGAGTGAGAGTGGAGGACGGCGGAGCGGGGAGTGTAAAAGGGAAGAGGGCGAGGGAGAGTGGGTGTCACAAAGAGAGAGAGAGAGAGAGAGAGAGAGAGAGAGAGAGGGAGGGGAGGGTGCTGCGTGAGCACAAGTCTACCTGCCACAACCCATCAAGCCAGCCAGCCTTGGAGACAGCGCCAAATCAACAGCTGGCCCCTGTGTGATGTCAGAGCCTCGGCAGCCAGTCACGGCGGGCCGGCGCTACGACTGAACCAAAGTCGCCGGCTAAATGGGGCTCTTCATTAGCTACTCTGCTTTAGGATGGAGGCGGGGGGAAGGAGGAGGAAAAGGGCAGCCAGGGACATGGGATAGATGGAAGGAGATGGAGAGGAGGAAACAGGGAGGGTGGGCGGTAAAGAGGAGCAGAGAAAAAGGAGAAGAAGGAGGACGGGCGGCCAGCTAGGTGCTCAACGACCAGGTGGAGAGTCGATGGGGAGGCGCTGGCCGCTGAGAGGCCGAGCTGTTCGCTGGGCTACCTTCCCGTTAAAAGCTGGCACCCTGCTTTTCACACAAGAAAGATAATCCCACAGACTCAGAGATAGAGAGACGCCACCTGAAACACCACTGAGTAAAATACTGCAATAAAATCAGATCTTGGTGGAAAACAATACTGCATGAGGACACACAAACCGCACCCCTAACCTCGTCTATTTCATCTAAATAGATGATTTAATAGGGGAAAAAAGCATTGTCCTCTCCGCACACGCAACGTGATAATTGAGCTCTGAAAATATTCATCACCGAGTGACTGACAGGCTGTCAAAGACATGAGCAGGGTCCTGCGCGCAGTCTAGACCGCCATAATGTGATTGTTTTCGTCCTTTCAGTCACTCGCAGACTTTTAACAGCAAACACAGTGGGCGG
Source organism: Hozukius guyotensis (assembly GCA_916700995.1). Taxonomy (NCBI): domain Eukaryota; kingdom Metazoa; phylum Chordata; class Actinopteri; order Perciformes; family Sebastidae; genus Hozukius; species Hozukius guyotensis. The sequence goes on from CAKALU010037614.1 coordinate 21,850, forward strand.
AAAAAAAGTTCCTGCTGTCACTTAGCAACCGACACCGGGCTGCGACAGCACCGATCCGATCCGATCTCATAATTGTGCCATTCGTTATGCCGGGGTCTCTGAAGGATTGTGCTTCCCCTTAATCTCGTGAAAAGGTCACCGATTGAACAAACAATTTATGGATAGGCGGATGAATTATTTAATGGACCAAATATTATAGGAAAGAGACATTTCCCCCCCCCACCACCACCACCACCGCCACCTTGGAAGGGCGATGAATTATTTAGTCACCACCTTTTTGGTGAAAGCTATTACGCAGCATCCTCAACCTCGATATCTGATAATGTCATCGAATGTGCACCTGCGTAATGAATGGTCAACAGAGCGGCGGCGGCGGGTGAAACTGTTATGGCGAACAATTATTTTAAGCCTTGGAGGGGAGCATTTGTGCAATAATGTAGTGTACTTTTCTGAATAAAATCATAACTTTACGAGAAAAAAGTCGTAATATTACTAGAATAAAATCATAACTTTACGAGAAAAAAGTTGTAATATTACGAGAAAAAAAGTCGTAATATTACGAGAATAAAGTCATAACTTTACAAGACAAAAAGTTGTAATATTACGAGAAAAAAGTTGTAATATGATAAAAAAAAAGTCGTAATATTACGAGAGAAAAAGTCGTAATATTATGAGAAAAAAGTCATATCTTTACAAGAAAAAAGTCATATCTTTATGAGAAAAAAAATTGTAATATGAGAAAAAAAGTCGTAATATTACGAGACAAAAAGTCGCAATATTACGAGAAAAAAGTCGTAATATTACGAGAAAAAAGTCATATCTTTACGAGAAAAAAGTCATAACTTTACGAGAAAAAAGTCATACCTTTACCAGAAAAAAAGCTGTAAAATTACGAGAATAAAGTCATAACTTTACGGGAAAAAAAGTTGTAATATTACAAGAAAAAAGTAATAACTTTAAGAGAAAAAAGAAAATAACACGTAAAATTACTACTACTATATATACTAATATTATGACTTTATTCTCATAATATTAAAACTTTTTTTCTCGTAAACCTATGACTTTATTCTCTAAATCTCCGATTTATTTATTTTTCCTCAATGTTGCCCTAATACTCCGTCGTACCGTCGCACCATAGGCGGAAAGAGACATTCCCCCCCCCCCTCACCACCACCACCGCCACCTTGGAAGGGCGATGAATTATTTAGTCACCACCTTTTTGGTGAAAGCTATTACGCAGCATCCTCAACCTCGATATCTGATAATGTCATCCAATGTGCACCTGCGTAATGAATGGTCAACAGAGCAGTTATGGCAAACAATTATTTTAAGCCTTGGAGGGGTTGTGCAATAATGTAGTGTACTTTTCTGTTATTTATCTGCAATATCACTCCATAACCTGATTGAGAGCTTCTAAATCAGCACACACGATGACTAATTATGGTCATAAATCCCCCATACACACAACACACAATACATGATGTACATATCGGTGAAGATTAACACATCATCTCCGCTCTCTAAAAAACAGCAGCCGGAGGGACTGAGCCTCCACAGCATCATCCACTCTCCACCTCCACCTCCACCCACCAGGCTCCGCTGGTACCTTAATGAAAACGAAACCATCATGATGCTCAGCAAGCCTCACTGGTGGCAACTTGTTCACTGCACATCTCTACCCAGCCTGTGAGGCGATGATTATCTGGGCTAGTGCATAGGAATTATGGTGGGTATGGGTTACTTATTACACAACATGAGTTATTAGATGCATGATTTATGACCTTTAACAAGCATAAATCTGACAACAGTAATGGAGCTGTACTAAACGACTGTATGTCAATGTTAAGAGCTATACTACTGTATAAAAAGGCTTAAATCTTAGCAAAAACCATTAGAATCTCTGAAAATGCTTGATTATGCACCAAAGTACACTGCATAATTCATCATTTTAATACATATTTGCAATTAAGTACTATGCACTTATTAGAGGACTTGTACATTTTACTTGTCACTGCAAATATAACCCCATTTTGCCCTTATTTGGTAAAGCACTTTTTATGTGCGCAATGTCATTTATTAATACGTGGGCTTGATTAATTAGTGTTTCTATGCAACCATCGACAGAGAAAATATGTCATTGCCAATCATGCATCTGCACACAGAAAGATTCATATCATAGCATAGCATATTATAGCATTTGATTAATCATTTAGAGCACTTAAATGCTATTTTTTGCTCGATTTTCCGCCCCGCACCACCAGACTCCATTCAAAATTTAGCAATTTTAATGTTTTCGTGGTGTAAGCAAACCCCGATCAAGTTGTGACTTTCCAATTTGAGAAATCATATATATAACTATAATTCGGCTGATAAGATATGTAAAAAAGCAGCGTAATAATTAAATTAAAGCTTATTGAAATGGCACAAACTGGTCGTTGCCGCATATTAACGTTGGAGAAGCAGCAGTCAAACCAGGCCTTAAAGTTATTTAATTAAGCTGTATTATTAAATTAATGCTGTTTGGTTAATCGGGATAAAAGCCGAATTTAAGTATGGAAGCTTACGATTTAAAAACTGTGTTTAATTTCCGTGTGTGTGCTTTTACCGATGAGCAAGGCAGCGTTAAGAGTCGGGTCGTGTCGGTGCTAAGCTAGGCTGAAAACGGCCAAACACCGGCGCTGTCACGCACCAACAAGAGAGATGTTTACTGCTAAACTAGCTTCGTGTTACATGATTACAACATGTTTTATTAAGGTAACCGGTTGGATATAATATACTGCATATATCTAATGTTTGGCTTACCGCTTTTTGGTTTGCACACAGCCGTAGTCTCTACCGAGAGGTGATAGTGTTTGTGGCGGAGTGAAGGAGAGACGGAGGAGGCGAGCAGCCTGGAGAGAGTGCGTCAGATACTCACGTTAGGCACGTTAGGCACGTAGGGGTGTTACGTAAATACGTCATGTCTTGTCGTTGCTGGGTTTATTTTTAAATGTTTATTTTATTTTTTTAGTAAATAAGTCTAATGTACTATCGAGTATTAGAGCCACACTGAGGTAAAAAAATCTGAGATTTCCAGAAAAAAGTCGTAATATTACGAGAAAAAAGTCGTAACTTTATGAGAGAAAAAGTCGTAATATAACGAGAAAAAAGTCGTAACTTTATGAGGAAAAAAGTAATAACTTTAAGAGAAAAAAGTAATAACTTTACGAGAAAAAAAGTCGTAATATTATGAGAAAAAAAGTCGTGATATCACGAGAAAAAAGTCGTAATATTATGAGAAAAAAAGTCGTAATATTATGAGAAAAAAGTCATATCTTTACGAGAACAAAGTAATAACTTTACGAGAAAAAAAGCCGTAATATGATGAGAAAAAAAGTCGTAATATTATGAGAAAAAAAGTCGTAATATTACGAGAAAAAAGTCGTAATATTACGAGAAAAAAAGTCTTAATATTATGAGAAAAAAATTCGTAATATTAATAGAATAAAGTCATAACTTTACGAGAGAAAAAGTCGTAATATTACTAGGATAAAGTCATAACTTTAAGAGAAAAAAAGAAAATAACACGTAAAATTACTACTACTATACTGTATATATATATACTAACATTATGACTTTATTCTCATAATATTAACACTTTTTTTCTCTAAAACCTATGACTTTATTCTCGTAATATTACGACAATGATAAATAAAAATGAAAATTTAAACAAAAAAACAGTTATTCATTTCCACTAATTTCTTTAAAAAGTCTACAGGGAGCCACTGGAGAGGAGCTAAAGAGCCCGGATGTGTCTCTGGAGCTGCAGGTTGCTGACCCCTGCTTTAGTTGTGAGTTCATAAAGTGACCGGAAGCTGCATTGATAACTTCGGATATCTTCCGGTGATGTAAACCTTAAATTTGCCGGGAAACTTTGCAGTGTTTCTGTTCAGTCTGCTGTCTCATAAACGGGTAGGCAAACCACGCATTCACTAACAAACTTAACGTGTTATTTAGCTTCGCTAGCACAACACTTCTACATGTATGCTTATGTGTGAGTGCTGCTCTTGAGTCACACGGTGTCATAGCAACGCTGTATGTGTCAGAGCGGCTCTGCTTAGAGGAGCTAATGTAGCTAGCATGTAGCTAGCACACGTGACGTTTGTTTACTTCCGGTTTGTGCTGCTAGCTTTAAACTCAATACACACAACTTTAACAAACATAAAGTTATAACTTAGCTATCTAACTTGAATATACTGCCTTACCTTGACACATTTAGGTGGTTTTGGTGGGGAAAAAAATAATTTATGGTTGTTGTTATTACAGAGTATTATAATATTATTATTATAAATTAACCAAAAGGTGGTTATTTTTTTCCACTAGCAAGGTACCAGAGTCAAATGCAAGATATACAAACATAAATGCGTATGTGGTATTAAAAATAATGAACTTAAATGCACTCAGTGGTGCTTTTATTTCTATAGGCAAGTTTGTTTACTTCCGGTTTGTGTTGCTATCTCTCCAGCCATGCTGCATCCTGACCACTTTAAGTGGTATTATAACGCCAAATTTGTTCTTTATATGCTTAATTGTGCATTAAATTGTTGGCTCCTAACCTGGCAACATTTTCTTTAGGTCCCCTAATTAATATATTGCTTATAAATAAAGTTTAAACTCAATACATACAATTTTAGCTATCATAAAGTTAAAGCTTAGCTAGCTTTTTTTATTTATTTATTTAGTTTTTATACTTTATTTCAAAAGTTCAATACAGTAGTTACATAAAACACGTTCAGATTTTTATTACAAAAAAAATTGCGAATATATTTTACGGTATCAAAATAATATAAAAATAAAACATTTTAAGCCATATCATTTTATGTATATAATATTTTGCTAAGATATTAATTATGTAAATTTCATCTGCCGATAAACTGGAATTGTTAAAAGTGAGTAATATCTATCTAATATAATAAATTAGCTAGCTAACTGCAAGATACTGCCTAACTTGAAGCATTTAGGTGGTTTTGGTTGGAAATTAATCAAATTTAATTTGTGGTTGTTGTTATTACAGATTATTATAATATTATTATTATAAATTATCCAAAAAGTGATTATTTTTTATATAATAAGCACAGCTTGTTCTCTGACTTCTATCTGGACAACACTGTCCTTATGGGATACTGTTTTAGACACATGATTTTGTGGTTTTTTTGTTGGTGTACACTCACCAATAAGTGTAATTACATGTGGAGGCAGTCAGAAAGGTCATCCTGAATTGACCAGGACAGCGTCAGGTGAGGCAACACAGAAAAGATGCTGTTGTAACTGGAGGCAGCTGAGACAGGCAACTTTTACCATCTCATGTAAAATTCAGGCTTTCTTTGTCCACTAGACTGCGTCATGCAGCTTCTAATAATGGCCTTCCTGTCAGTGCTCGTGGGAAGCAGAGGGAAGCTTCTTATCATTATTATAAAACGTGTTTAAATCAGCTATCAATTTATTTTATGTTTTTTTTTTTTATCTCCAGCCTAAAATCAGAGCCGGCTGACTGAGCAAGGGCCGAGAAACTGATGAGGACTCGCGAATAGAAATGGATGATAATGGCCTACAGACCTCTAGCTGTGATACAAGATGGTCACAGCAACTGTCAGGCCTTCCTCACAAGCTCCTGCAGCGCCTCATGCCTTTCCAAAGGGAGGGGGTGGAGTTCGCTCTATCCAGGAATGGACGGTAAGCAGTCTATTGCGTCACAGCTTTATTGTTTGTAAGTCAATTAGGGTAGTTTCTCATTTTTTTTAAAGGGATAGTTCAAGTGTTTTGAAGTGAGGTTGTATGAGGAACCTATCCACAGTCAGTGTATTAACTACAGTAGATGACAGTCGGCACGCCCCCAGTGCCAGGAGTACGGGAGCAAAGCAATGTACTGCTGTGGTGTTGTGTTGAATACTGTTTCCCCGTCGATATACGCTTCCCTCTACCTAAACCTGAACCCTTATCCCTAAAGGCCCAGACACACAAACCCAACATCAGATCAGAGAACTAGAGGCGATGAAGACCGCCTGTTACGTCGCCTCACGTCGCCTTTGTTTTGGCCGACAAGTTGCACTCGAACACACCGCAAAAACTATAGCCGACGGCCAACTGCCACGTACATTCTGCACCTGCGTGAGAGGAAATAACTCTCCACACCAGCAGGCAGCGGTAATCTGTATTCATCATTCAAAAAAGGAAACGGGAAGACCGAGGACGGCGGATATACAAGCTATTGTTATGATACGGCACCAAAAAGTATTTTAGACACCTAAAAGAAAGGCCCATCAAATAAAATCAATATCAGTTAAAGTGTACGCTATATTTAGAATATTTTCACCGCATTACCTCGCTGTCAGACAGCCCTTTCTGATGGGGAACTGAAGCCGTTGTGTCCATCTATGCTGTCGCCGAAGCCACCAGACTCCATTGAAAAAACCTGTAATTTGACCTCGCAGAACACAGGAGTTGCTGGTCTACCGCTGCGGAAAAAATTACAGTTTTTTTCAATGGAGTCTGGTGGCTTTGGCGAGAGCATAGATGGCAGCTTCAGTTCCCCGTGCTTTGCTTCCGTGCTGGTGCCCCTGTCTGTTTCTCCAAACTGGAGGCGTGCCGACCGTCATCTACTGTAGGTAATACACTGACTATGGATAAATACCTCATAGAACCCCACTTCAAAACACCCAAACTATCCCTTTAAGTTGTGTGTTAAGAAACATCTCTGATATCGGAGCAACACTAGTATTTTAAAACTAAAGGTCAGCTTGCATCTTGTAAATCAGTAATAACATGACAAGGAACGAGATGAGCAGCAGTCCCCCCCTCTATGTTTATGCCATCCCGTGTTTGCAGCCCTACCTTCCTCTCCACTTCTGCAGTGTGTAAATATTGATTTGTAGCTACAAAGATGCTTTCACTTCAAATCTATTGTCTGAGTGTTTTCACAGAAGAATACAAGTAGCTTCTTGTATCTTCGCTCAGAAGCTTCACACCAATTACAGGAAGAGGCGAGGTTTTAGAAAACGTTGGTCACTGATATGTTTTCGATTTTTGATGTTCAGTTTGTGTCCATACTTCACAACAAATCTTTAGAAAAATCTGTCGCAATACACATTTTTCTTTGTAATGCTGCCCCAGTGTGTGATTTAGTCTACTAGGATGACACGTTTACGTAGATAATTTACCTAATAGAGCTTTAAAGTAGGCAGCCCCACCTCTATAGTGCGATGGGAAAACTCCGATACGATACATTGTGATGGCTCAAGATGTAAAAAGTCAAGACTGTATGTGGTTTTAAATTCAGAAGGTCAGGTAGAGTCCAGGTTGTATGGGGAAGTTTCTCAGTTGCCCTTCAGTCCGTTAAGTGTTGAGCATCAGCTGCAGGAGCGGACCAGGACTCGGCCGTCGCCTGCCTCCTCCCCGACCAGTCGATGTGCTCTCGGGCTCTCGGGAAGGTCAGCGCAGGGGGAGCCAATCTGAGCGCCGTCGCTGTGATGCCGAGCGGCCATATTGATTCGGGAACACTGGGAGGCACTGCTTTGTTACACGGACCGGGTCAGGAGTCAATTGGCTCTCGCTGCACCGCGTGGACAGCTACCTCAGTCAATTGACATCAATGTGACAGGGAGAGAGCAGCGGGCAGTGCTCCTCTCTGGAGACGAGCAGGAGTGGCGTTAGCAGCAGATAGTATAGGTAGAGAGGACATGATGTTATATCCCTCTAAATATCACAGTATATTACATACCTACAGTCTGTCTGCCAGTGTCACACAATCAAAGGTGTTGCTCAGGTGGTGTGGGAATCCATCTTCCTTTACCTGTGTGATGATCGGCGGCTAGAAGCTGTGATTGGACAATCACTGCTTAGGGGAGGGGTTTAGCCAACAGTCAATTTTAGCGTTATCCATTAGCATTAAAACTAGGGCAACTCCCGTGTTGAAGTCGGCAGGACGAGAGCTAGTTAACGTTCGCTGTTAGCAGCCGGTTAACGTTATCTAGCTCTCATCCTGCTGATTTGAACACTGATTTGTTGTTCGCAATGTAGCATTATCAGGGAAAAAATGTGGTGCGCCACCTGAACGTGTCGATAGTGAGTTTTTTGCGTCCAAAAAATCTATCGACCCCGGGACAACGTAGTCTCGAGCCCTGACGGTATCTACGCTACAATAATGTGCAATAATTCAACTGTGCAATACTGTCATTAATACTGCATTTATAGTACTGTACAATCAAGAAATATTCTTATTCATTTATTATTTATAACATTGTGGCATTTATATTTAACACACTTAATAGATCCCACTTCTCAGCATTTTGTATTTACTTATTTGCACTGTGGTTATATGCTATTTATTGCACGTCTCAATGCAAATATGTGTACATATTTCTTATATTCTTATTTTTTAATTTTAGTACTTATATTTCTTTACATATATTGTGTTTATATTGTAGCATTATGTACATAATTTACATGTTACATACTACTTTATTTCTATTTTCTTACATTTCTTAAAACTGTAACGCCCCAATTTCCCCCCCGGGATCAATAAAGTATTTCTGATTCTGATTCAGATACTTGCGGTACTGTAGAAAAATGAGTACTGTGACAACGTTTTCAGAATTTTGGCATCGACTTGGTACCGATCTCGCGACATCCCTAGCCAGCTGATTAATCAGTGGCGCTGATAAGATGGTTTCCAAACTACGCAGGGACGTACATCGCCGTTTTGCATCGAGACTCCGATACATGAAGTCATTGTGTACCTGAGATATATTTGAATGAGAGTTAACTTTATATAGGACCGCTTTATTAATAAATTGAGCATGATAAGGTTGGTTATAGTATGGCCTTATTAATGCATTAGACTAAAGTTAACTGCTGCTCTGCCAAAAGCTGTTTAGCTAGCAAGCATGGTCATTATAATTTGGCCATATCTGATCATCTGAGGGTCACTTTTGCTGTAAATATCTGTGTGTATTGCTGTCATCTTTCTCCTTCTCCAAACTATCGTTGTTTTATCAGCCTTTAAAAATCCACTACCTCTAGTTTTAGACGGCACCTGCACACAGACAGACAGTAAAGATGATTACAAGCTAAAAATGGTCATTTTATTGACAGTAATCTTGATCTTTCTAGGTATTTTGAGGCGCCCTGCTGTTCTTTATTTGCTCGGTCAATATCCTTGAAAAGAGCCTCAAATTAAAGCAGCAGTGTCTTTTTTTTTCTCACTGATGCTAAACAGAGAAGAGGCAGAAATAACAACCAGAATGCAACGTGGCTGCAGACTTGTTGGATTTTTAGGAGCAACAATTGTGGGAAATGTAGGATACCGCTCTACCTGAAGTGGAACTAGACGAGGCGGGCTGACAGACAGAAAATAAATGGCAGCGCTTCATTATAAAATAACTCCTGAAATGCACTGAACAGCGTAGATTGATGTCGGGTATCTGACGGCGTGGGAGGATCCGTGGGCGGATTTTTTCCTTTTCAAATCTCACAGTCGTCGTGTCTTTTTCCACATCCAGAGCATCAAGAGCGCCGAACCAAAACATCAAATGTTGTTGCAATTCAAATACTTACAGTACGCAGCCCGCCGTATCGGCGCGCGTGGGAGGGTGAGTGAGCTTTATGGAGTCAGATGAGGGATAATGTGGGAGAGTTTGTGGCACAGCGCGACAATAAAAACCCTTGAGATGTGGTTGATTGTATTGTTTGGAAAAGTTGGGCAGAAGTGTGCCATTTGAGTGCTGACATCTGTATGTATTTACCCAGCGTGCATCTGTAAATGCACTACTCTGATATCCAACATCAATTTGGAGTAAAAGACCATCCTCTTGGTCACTTCCATTAAGGCGTCGGAGCGAGCCACCTGTGTCCGCCCTGCTCTGATTTGTCCAAAATGATATTGTAAGTGACTGGCGGTGCTTTTATTGAATAAGACCTGCTCTGCTGACGTGAGAGGAGATCAATAAGCAGACGGTGTTGTCTCTGCCTGTGATGGTCAAATCACTGAGAAGTCCTTTAGATGGAGTTTGTTGTCTCTACACACACACACAAGTTGATTTATTTACGCCCATAAGTATCGTTCATAATGTAGAGACCGTACACAGAGTGCTGCCATAAAATCATTTGGGCTATTCAGCAGTACGCTGCGACACCGTTACAGCCCGGGGAGGACGGTTCAGCTTATTTATACAGAGTCACTGTTGAAAGCCGGTGTGTTAGTTGTTAGACGTTAGTCCCCATATAGGAGCCTTTTCATTGTAGGGAGACATTTTTTTGACCTTGCTGTATAAAATGACCTGTGGTGACCTCTAGGATAATCACAGCCTCATGAAACTTTACAGCCACAAACTACAGACCTAGAGCATTCAGAGGATGGATGGATCAAACTAGAGACCTAGAGCATTCAGAGGATGGATGGATCAAACTAGAGACCTAGAGCATTCAGAGGATGGATGGCTTCCCTAGACTAGATTGACAATAAGGGGGTCTCTGAGCAGTTTACACAACAGAAGTGCTCTCCATCTAATCGCCGAAAAATGCAATTCTTGCTCCAAATGTCAAAAGTTTTGGATTCCAAATCGCAGCATGACTTTTTCTATGGTGTTCCTCAAGGTCTTGGTGTCTTAATGTGGTATTTTGGAGAGATTATTAATCATTTTTATCAATTCTTGAGTGGTAAAAAATGGTTAGATTTAGCAGCAAATCTGTGTAACAAATGGTATCAACCCAAAAAATGCTGCAACAATTTATGAGACATAACAGAGCAGGGAGATGACCATCATATACTTCTATCTATGACTAGAACAACTTGACACACAGTATCTCAAATTAATCTTCAGGTTCTCAGCTTTCAGATGATGTACACCACTTCTATGTGACATCTACTGTTGACCTGCTATCTCCCCCTAAAGACCCTCTGTACCCCCCTAAAAATGACAAAAACGGGTCTATTGTGGGTCTCAGAGGGTTAAAGGGGTACTTTTTTAGCAGAAGCAGCAGAGATATCCTGACTTTTAGTCTCTTGTATGTTAATTCAGATTAATTTCAGGTCACCATTGAGATCCAGCAGTCTTTGGATAAATCACATGTACCTGACCAGTAATCTGAGGAGGGACACTGAGTCCAGTATCATCTTGAACATTAGGAAATGTCTCTCTACAGTATTTACTTTCTAAAGTGCTCTAAATTCCATTTCCTCCTAATTAAGCATGAATCTTACTATGTGTATTAATGTAAGGGGGTATTATATGTTGGTGCTATGAAGACAGCAGGAGATGCGTTCTATTATACAGCATGAGAAATGTAATCCTCGTCACCATCAGTAACACTCTTTAATAGCTGACTTTCCATTATTTGAATGGAGGTTTTTATAGAAACACAGTATAGAGGCCACACATGATAAATAAACTGTGCAGCCTGCTGGGTGAGTTTGGGTGTTAGAGAGAGGAATGACGCTGGTGGGAAACACTTCTAACGAGTAGCGTAACATTAAAAAATATATGTTAGTTTATCATTCTTAGACGCTGAGATCTTCAGTGTGAATGCGTCATTAGAGCCAAACATTCATTATGTACTTTAATAAATGCAGGAGGACACGGGTTATGATTAAACATCTCAAAAGAAAGTATCAAGGATTATTTAATGTAAGAGAATAGACACATCGCATCTATATTCATGTTATATTCACTGTGCATTGTGACACTGACCTTTATTTGTACCCTGATTAAACCTTTCCCTTGCTAACGTTAGCTAGCATTATCCACAATAAATGATACACCTACAGTCTAGAAGTGGGGATTAGCCAATTGTGGGTTGCATTCATTCAATCCAACATTACAGCGGTGATTGTTGTAGACCCATCAGGCGGAGATTAGCACTCTAGTGAATGCACCTCTCTAGTTTCTTCTGTTACATGTAGTCTCACTGCTCCGCACCTGGACGCTGACATGCCAGAAATATTGTTGCCTTTCTACGACAAACGGCAACCATAAGCCGTCGAAACATTTTGCGATATGCTGAGTATTGCGATAAGATATATTGCGATTTATTACCTTTTTTCAACTGCTCATTATGCAGTTTGTCAACATCAGTTTTATCTAACAAGATACAGTTTTCACTCCGTTCATCTCACAGTTTTCATTCACACATCTGGAGGTCAGAGGTCAAGGGACCCCTTTGAAAATGACAGTTTTTTCCTCACCAAAATTTAGCGTAAATTTGGAGCGTTATGTAGCGTTCTTCCTGACATGACATGTAAAACATCGTGATAGCTGCATATTTCACAGGTCATTACTTTAATATGGTTATTTCTGTGTTTAATGTTTATTTTTTTTGCTTGGATGTGATTGAAAATATAACGTAATAAAAAATGGAGATAATGTAAATGTCACCCTGTGGGGGAGCGTTATTAAAAATACACGGTAAAAAGAAATCAAACTCACTTTTGGAAGCAGTTGAATAAAGTTAAGAAAAAGATTCCACTCAACAAAAGACAGAACGAGAACCCCGGTGTGTGTAACTATTGTCAAAGTCCAGCCAGAACAACATGTTTTCTTCTATTTAAAGCACCACTGAAAAAAATTAAAGGAGCTCTCTGATAGATTTGGGTGCTTAAGCTAAAAAGTTGTGGATTGCCCCACATAGCTATGGTTTCAACTTTTCCTTTTAAAGACACACACACTATTGAAACATCCTCCTCCTAGTAGAAAAAAGCCCAAATCTTCTCCGCTAAAGGCTACGTCGTTTTTATTTTAACTTCATCTACAAGAAACAGCCAACCTGCACTCTGAACCCACAGCTGTGTGTGAGCGCGGCCCGCTGTAAAACAGCCTTTTGTGCGGCGTCCAACCTCAGAGCAGCGTTCCCGCTGACCACAGGTCCGATCCTCAGCAGAGGACCTGGAAGATTGAGGTGAGACACCGGGGCCGCACAACACATCACCACGCAGAGGTCAAACTCATCAAATCACCGTAACCGCCTCGGGAGGTGGAGGGGAGGGTGGAGGGTGGGGGGGGCCCATTTCGACACTTTGGGGCTTGTGGGTTTCAGAGATAACATTAGAAAGATGGGGGCCGTGCCGTCGTCAGGCAACGGGCGCCGCGGCATCCTCGCAGTCTCAAACCGTCAAGACGACACTCAGGTTATTTAAAGGAGGATGATTAATGTGTTGGGAAATGGCAAGCACCTGCCCCTGCAGCACCCAGTTTGGGAGCGTGGGTGTGTGTGGGTGTATGCGCAAACACACGTGTGTGTGCATTTACATGTGTGCAAGTCTTTTGTGTGTGTGTGTTTTTTACACACACACACACACTGCCCTGCGTCTGTGTGTGTGTGCGCATTGCGCTGACTGGGCCGGTGTGCTGGCAATTAGAAAAACCACCAGTGGCAAGGTGCACATTAATCATGTTCCTCAGCTGAAAGAGAGAAATGGGGCGGAGATGGGGGGAGGAGGAGGAGGAGGAGGAAGAAGAATAATGAGAGGCTGCGTCTGAGGTATTCAGGAGCTGCTCCGTTCGCACTGTTTGCTTCTGACGCGGCGTTGGAAGCGTTTATGAATAAGCAAGGTCGTGACAATAGGGCCCAAATCCACTGGGCACAGAGGCTGATCCATCTGTACTTGTTTCCACGGGGACGACGTCAGCTCAGGGACGCGTCGCGCTTCCATTGTTCCTTTATCGTGTACGGTGTAAACGGGGGGACTAGTTGGCTGTTATGTGGCTGCCAGAGTAGCGTATCAGAGACAGCCAGACAGGTGAGCTGGTGCTGCTCTACGACGAGTTTAATGTTCAGCTGCAGACGTCGTCTTAAACATGTGAAATAAAAGGAAAAGAAAGATGGATTTAGTCTGTAAACACATTATTGTTCAGACTACTGATGTTATTAGTTATCAGTAGTAGGGATGCAACTAATGGTTGGATTCATTATCAATTAGCTATTGATTTTATTTGTGAAATCACTTATAAAATGTCAGAAAAAAGTAAAAGTAAAACTCTAATTTTCAGTCTTGTGTTACGCTTTAAAGCAGAGCTGCCCAAAGTGGGATGATCCTGACCAACTTTACTGTATTTCAGAGGCTGTAGCAGGCTCGGTTTTACAGTTAGGGTGACGATACTGGTATCATATGAAACTAGAAAACTAGGGCTGTCAATCAATTAAAATATTTAATTGCATGATTGTCCATAGTTGGACATGATTACTCGCAAATTAATCACCCATCTTTTATCTGTTCAAAATGAACCTTAAAGGGAGATTTGTCAAGTATTTAATACTCTTATCAACATGGGAGTGGACAAATATGCTGCTTAATGCAAATGTATGTATATATTTATTATTGTAAATCAATTAACAACACAAATCAATGACAGATATTATCCAGAAACCCTCACAGGTACTGCATTTAGTATAAAAAATATGCTCAAATCATAACATGACAAACTGCAGCCCAACAGGCAACAACAGCTGTCAGTGTGTCAGTGTGCTGACTTGACTATGACTTGCCCCAAACTGCACGTGATTATCATAAAGTGGGCATGTCTGTAAAGGGGAGACTCGTGGGTACCCATAGAACCCATTTACATTCACATATCTTGAGGTCAGAGGTCAAGGCACCCCTTTTGAATACGGCCACGACAGTTTTTCCTCAACAAAATTTAGCGCAGGTTTGAAGCTTCCTAAAGGATCTGACAAACCAAGCCGACGGTCGGCCGTCGGATAGTTTGGGGACGTTGGTGAGCGTCTGTCGGCCTAGTTTTTCCAGTGTGTCCTGCACCGTTGGCTCTTAGACTGCCTACGTTGGAAGTTTTCAGCCGATTCAGCGCAGAACGTACGTGGTAACTGGCCGTCGGCTGTCTTCTTTGTGGTGTGTTGAAGTACAACTTTTTGGCCAAGACAAAGGCGACATGAGGCGACGCACAGTCGGCCTTCATCGCCACTAGTTTTTTTATGTCGGGTTGGTGTGTCTGGGCCTTACAGCTCAACTGAACCTTTAGTTTGTGATGTCACTGCGATATTAAACCACTAACTTGTGTGAGTTCCTATTGAGCACCTAATTTAGTTTGAACCTCAACGGCTCGTCACTGTCAGCAATCCAAGAATATCAGCGTGATGTTTGTGTGACAACTCTTTGAGATGCATAAACAGACAAAACATAAAATTTGATGTCCTTTTTTTAAATTGACAGTTTTCCTTAAAAAATATTATTTTACTTTGTGAATTAAACTCTGCATCACCCAGCGTGTTACTGTGTTTTGCTGGAAATTGGATGAAACCAAACACAGCGAGCGCTCCCCAAAGTCTCTCCCAAGACACAGACATATTCAACAGGAACAACAACAACAACAAATATTGAACAGCAACAGCAAACTGAAACAAAGCACCGGCGCAGACCCAAATTACAAGTGACAGGTTTGTAATATGTCCAAGAGCAGCTGAGTGTGAGGTGACTTTGTGTGTGTTTCCTGTGGCCAGAAAGCTTTGAGAAGTCGGGTTGTGACAGGAAGCGTTCTGGTCCAGGAAGATCTGGACGGGGGAGACAATGAATGTCTCTCTAATAAATGATGCCCTGCTTTTATATCTTTTTACAGGTCATCTCTGATAAAGTTTTCTCTGTTTGTTTTACAGATGTATGATCGCTGATGAGGTAAGCACACACCACGCTGGCTCAGGAAATCTATTTCCCCCCCCAAAATATGAACCTGGGACTTCGCTGCATGCCTTCCAGATTAATTTGTCATCCCCGTGCAGCACTCCCACGTGCCTAATCGCTTTTGACACAAGAATCATTCTGAGACCTTATTACTCTTGGGCCTCGCATCAGCTCGGCCGTCATATGCAATTTACCACAGACGTGGCGCGCAATTGACTTGTTTTTCTCCCCCCTTTCTTGATTTGGTCCGTCCAGATGGGTCTTGGGAAGACGGTGCAGGCCATCGCGGTGGCATGCGCCTTCAGGCGGGAGTGGCCCCTCCTGGTGGTGGTGCCGTCGTCACTGAAGTACCCCTGGATCGAGGAGCTGGAGAGGTGGATCCCCGAGCTGCAGCCTGGAGACATCAACCTGGTGGAGAACAAGAGCCACACCATGTAGGTCATCCATTCACATCCATCCTTCATCCATCCAGAACACCTCAGAACAACTCAGACCACCTCAGACAGGCTACACATACAGAATAACACTAAAACAAAAACAAACTTAAAATTTAAAAAAATACATAAAACTTAAACTTAAAAAAAACTTTAAAAACTTAAACTAAAACAAAATTGAAAATAAATTGAAACTTAAAAATAACTTTAACTTAAAAAAAGAAAATAAACTTAAACTTAAAAATAACTTCAACTTAAAAAAAACTTTAAAAACTTAATTAAAAAACTTATAAAAAATATTAAACTTTAATAATAATAATTTAAAAAATTCAAACTTAAAAGAACTTCAACTTCAAAAAAATAAAAATAAACTTAAAATCTTAAACTTAAATTTAGAAAAAAAACATAAACTTACAAAACAAAAACTTAAACTTAACTTACAAATACATGTAATAGTGTACAGTTAAATCTGCATTAACTTAGTTTTTTGGCCACTTGGGGGCAGCAGAAACAAGCTGTAAACACAACACATGTGACATATTACCTAAATGACGAACTTGTTTGCAAACAGTTACTTGTTAACACATTCAACAGATATGAGGCAACATATGCATTCATTTGGAGTCCTGCTAGTCCGATATTCACTCCTTTT
The DNA here is from genome assembly GCA_916700995.1 of Hozukius guyotensis. Classification (NCBI taxonomy): domain Eukaryota; kingdom Metazoa; phylum Chordata; class Actinopteri; order Perciformes; family Sebastidae; genus Hozukius; species Hozukius guyotensis. The sequence continues at coordinate 38,597 of CAKALU010037614.1, forward strand.
AGCTCTGTTTTGGTCTCCACCAACTCCTGACAGAAATATCTGGCTCTTTACCTGCTAAATGCACCACTGTGTTCACCAGCTACATAGACTGAAAGGTACATATTTTATTGGTTAGATATCTATCGGCAGAAGTACAGTATGACCCTGTGTACTTTGTAAGACAGAACAGCCTTTGCATTTCCTGCGTTATGTTACCCACTTGCTAGCTTGCTAAATCGTTAGCCTCTGTGGCATCTAGAGGCAGACAGTAACGTTAATATTGCCGTTGCTTAGCAGCGGTGTTCTCATGACTTAACCACTTGAACGCCAAGCATATTGTGTGCACGACTTCCCACGCACGAGCTCACGAGTTTAATTTGAGGGAACCATATGATCAATTCTACATTTTTAAGTCATTGAAGGAGAAAGTCTCCATGTTATCGAGCAGATAGGGACACACTATCACACCCACAGTCTTTAGACATAATAATTTAACGATAATAATTTACCTAAAGATATGGAACAAATATATGAACACACTATGGTCACACAGTTTGAACGTGTGATAGACAGAGAAGTTGCAGCTGACAATTTAATCTGAAAGTGTCCCTCGGTGTCAGGAGCCGGCAGAGGCCGATGTTTGACAGCGCTGACAGACAAATCATGTCAGCGCAGCGTCTGCAATATTGAACAAGAGCAACGCAGGATGTGGAAAAATGCTGTCGTGGAGAAACGTGTCTCATTTTCACAGCTGTTTATATTGATTCGGGGTTTGCACGCTGGTGGACTAATACTTTTATTATCAACTTTCCCCTAGTTTTTTATTCTTGAATGAAACAAACTTTCTGTGACTTGGAGGAGGAGAGAAAAAAAACCTCCCCACCTGACATCACAGACGAGGCGCCAAGAGGTTGTGAAAGCCTTCTGGGGGAAAACGTGTCCTTGAACCGGGATGTGTTAATGACTGAACGGGGAGCCAAGAAGAAAAATTATGCAGCACCTCCACTCAGTATTTTGTTCTTTTGTAGAACATGAATGGCACCTTAGGTTTATTTCAGCTTTTGGAAATGTGTGTGGCGAAGGCAAAAGAATTAGAAGCAGACAGATGCCGGGAAGGTTTTTGATTTTCTCAGAGATTCTTATTGAGTTTCATGCAGCTGAATGCCGCCGCCGTGTTTGTTTGTTTATCTGCGACTGTGTATCTGTGTGTTTGTGTTTGGGCTGCGCGCATAAACTGGAAAATATAGAAATTGCGATACAGCCCTGGAATGGATTTTTTTTAAGCGTCGGAGAAGAAGAGATGTGTGAAAAAAACCCTGCCTGGTAGTGTCCACACACCCTTTTTAAATAGTCTGCTTTACTTTACCTCCAGGGCTCGGTTGAGAAGTCAATAAACACCAGAACATTTGAACAGATGTTTGTATTTAGTTCTAGCTGTGAACACACATTTGTCAATGTTAAAGGTGAGTAGTTGTAAGACCTACCGGAGCAGTTTAAAGGACAAGGCCGCTGATATTCTATTACAAGTTCTGTGTGTTTATATCACAGCCTCATATATCTTCTTCCTCTGTGCTCCATTGTTACGTTATCTATTAAATTATTAAAAGTTAAGGATGTCACGATACCAGAAATTTAGTAGTCGATACCAATACCTGTGAAATTCCTCGATTCTCGATACCAATTTGATACCACAGTAAAAAACAAAAGTAAAACAATAAATCCCATCCACTCCTTTATTACCGTTTACATACTGTTTTTTGTTAAGAAGTTAAACAGGTCATAATTCCCTCTATTATCTATTTATATTGATGTAAAAACATCTTCAAACAACTGGATTTATTCAAGTTTTTCGCCAAAAACGTCATTTTACGAGATTGCATTTGAGCACATCATGATAATGTTATAATTTACCTTCACCCAATACTCATTTTTACTGAATACAGCCTGACCGCATCATAATGTAATCAATGGCACCTCCCGTGTTGAAATCGGCAGGATGAGAGCTAGTTAACGTTAGCTGTTAGCAGCCGGTAAGCAGCACAGTCCTGCACGGAGCTAACCGCTAACGTTAAAGCTTGGTTTATGCTTCCCGTAGTGAAGCTGGCGCGCGCAGAAAATTACGTCATCACGGCTTTCGCTGTTTTTAGGAAATTACGGAGCCTTTTTTTAAGAAATCAAAGTATATACTGCTGACTTAAAGATTTACATCATCAGCAGGAACCAACGGGCTGTAAACATTTTGTTCCTTATACATGGAAATTTGTAGATAATACAAACTCTAAATTTTGACAAATTCCTCTGCAAAGGATCAAATGTTTAGCCATTAAAAAAATTACTTTTTTTTTGAAAATCCAAAGTATATATTTCCGACTTTTTTTTTAAAGATTTCTAAACAGCATTTTTAAGCAAAAATGCAAAAAAACATACTGGTTCCTGCTTCTCAAATGTGAATATTTGCTGTTTTTTTAGTCTCCTATGATAGTGAACTGAATATATTTTTTACTATTTCCTGACGTTTTGTGGTGTATAATTTTATTCAAAATGATAAAGGATAACATACAAACTTCCGTCCTTGTCCCTCCAGGAGAATCAGCAGCAGCAAGGTGACGGTGCTGGGTTACGGCCTGCTCACCACCGACGCTCGCCCCCTGGTGGAGGCTCTGACCAGGCAGCGGTTCGCCGTGGTCGTGGTGGACGAGTCGCACTACCTCAAATCCAGGAACGCGGCGCGGACTAAGATTCTGGCGCCTCTCATTCAGAGCTCCAAGCGGGCCATCCTGCTCACCGGTACCCCGGCCCTGGGTCGGCCTGAAGAGGTAATGAAATCAGATTAAATTGAAATCGACTGGTGCCCCCTCTCGTGGGGAAACACCTATTATGGGAAAGAATACAAATTTAAGTGGAGTAAGCTGTTTAGTTTTCATCCCAGACGACGTGAACCTTCCAGATTCAAAACTCTCGACTCTCTCCGAGCCCACACTCATTAGTATTACATTAGTAGGCCACAGAGCTAACTCGGGGTTCAGCTCTGGCTTCTCACAAAGATGTTTCACAACACGGCACAGGTAGATCGCCATGGTAACATGCTCCGGAGCAGGTTTTGCAGCTCCGATCCAACATTTCAAAAAAAGCCAATTAACTCTCTCCGGCATCACTTATCCTCGAGGATCCCGCGGACTTATTTCAATAACCTTTGTTGCAAAAACTTCATTTGCAAAGGCCGATATGAAGAGACACGGCACCGCAATAAATGAGACAAGTAATAAAAAGAAGCGCACAGGGGCGGGGGGGGGAACTATTGAATTTAGAGACAATAAGAAGGGCTGTTCACAGGACAACGGTGTTTGGAGAGCGCCGGAGCTCCATAATGATTTATTATATCATTTTTATATATGATATATCGAAGCGGTAGATTGCAGCCGTATTCCATCACCGCAGCCGCGGAGGATGAAGTGAATAGGAAATCCTTTCAAAGTCTCAACGAGAGGAGACACAATACAGTATCAATAAGACGTACTGTATGCCCACTGTAGCCTAACGATAGGGCACCGATACAGCTTTGTCTCTGCTCTCCCTCCGCTCATCCTCTACAGCATCAGGAGCAGCATCACGGCTGCCTTTTACTATGATAAGATCATTAGAATAATGTATTATTGTAGTAGTCAATGTATTTATTTACAAATTACACAGTATCAAGCTTATTTTCCTCATTTTTTACCATCACAACTATCAAAATTACTAGTTCGGCACACACTTATACACACATAAGGCCCAATAATTATTCATAACTTGCTTTCTTTTTAATCTAAATCTGTCTGTAATGTGTTAAAATAGTCAGTGGTGGAATGTAACTAAGTACTGTAATTTCCATTTTATGCTTCTTTCTACTTCCACCTCACTACATTTCAGAGGTAAATGTACTTTTTACTTTACTAAATTTACTTGACACTTATAGTTACTTTTTAAATGATCAGATTATATGATAAGATGCAGTACTGTACTACTAATCTACCCAGTAGTATACAGTAAGTATCAAAAATTGGCTCCACATAACATTGACAAATTACAACATTTATAAGCTTTAGTGATAAAAACAGAACAATATGATATTCTATGATAATAAAACACTGTGAAAGGAGCCATTCTGCATACTTTTACTGTATTTAATTACATTTTGCTCATAAAGCTTTTGTTCTTTTACTTAAAATTCACTTTTTCTTGAAATGTAGTATTTATAGGCTATGGTTTTTCTACTTTTATGTAAGTAAAAAAATCCTACTTCTTCCATTACTGAAAAAAATACAACTTTATGTATACAGAATGTTTCTTAACAGTGTTACAAATATATAAAAGATGCATAAAAGAAGACGATAGTAGTTAAAGCCCATGTCATACTAGCTTGTCGTGAAGGAGGCTAAATAACGCTTCATAGTTACGCTACATTTTGGTGAGGAAAAACTGGCATGGCCATTTTCAAAGGGGTCCCTTGACCTCTGACCTCCAGATGTGTGAATGTAAATGGGTTCTATGGGTACCCACGAGTCTCCCCTTTACAGACATGCCCACTTTATGATAATCACATGCAGTTTGGGTCAAGTCATAGTCAAGTCAGCACACTGACAGCTGTTGTTGCCTGTTGGGCTGCAGTTTGCCATGTTATGATTTATTTTTTATGCTAAATGCGTTACTTGTTAGGGGACAATATCTGTCATTGTTTTGTGTTGTTAATTGATTTCTAATAATAAATATATACATATATTTGCATAGAGCAACATATTTGTCCACTCCCATGTTGATAAGAGTATTAAATACTTGACAAATCTCCCTTTAAGGTACATTTTGAACAGATATAAAAATGTGCGATTAATCTCGATTAAATATTTAAATCGATTGACAGCCCCTAATTAAAATTTTAAAACAGACTGGGAGTAAACAGAGTGAGCTGAACTACATAACTAGTCTGACGTTATAGGTGTTGTGTTGACTATATTTAAAGTATCTACGCGAGACAGGTCTCAGATCTGTCATCTAAGTGAGGAAAACTTAATTATTGCCTCGGCTCGATCCCGATAATTAACTGATGAAACGCAGGCAGCTAATTAATTCCAAAATGGAGTTAGTACTTGTAAGAAATCTCGAGGTGTGTCATGGAGACTGTGTGTGTGTGTGTGTGTGTGTGTGTGTGTGTGTGTGTGTGTGTGTGTGTTATATATATATATATATATACGCCGGGGGTATATGTGTATGTGTGATACATGCCATCCTGTCTTCGCCACTGCCTGCCTGCCTGCAGTGTCGAGGTTAGTTTTTTAGATATCATCTCTCTCTCCCTCTCTCCCTCTCTCCCCCTGCCACTGGAATCTGAAACTGAATATAACATTTTATCATCCGCAGCATAAACCTGATAAGCCCTGTCCCTGCCTCTGTGCCAGTCTCCTCGCTGCCATCATTACTCACTGTGGCGCTGACATCGAGTTAGCACACAGCTCAGGGCATGCTGCACCGTTCGTGATGTGCCCTCATTCCACCCACCTATTATATCAACAGTGTGAGGAGGTGGTGGGGGGGAAATGCAAAGTTCCTGTTGAACAAGCGCTGAATTTAGAATAGTGGCTGCTTATACAGATCGCCTTGCTGATGATTACCTGTCATTACTTCAGAAATTGCTGCAAATACTGAAAATTGACAGCGTAGTGTACACACTGACACGCGTTCTTGGAGGCTTTGCACACACCTGCGATGCATAAACACTCTTTACTGTATGAAAAGGCGCTTTTCAAAATGCCATACGTCCACTTTATGATGACTCAAACTTCCTGTCAGCAGATATTTATCCGCCGCAGCAGGTCGATTCTCTTTATTTAATTAAATTTTCTCTGTTTGACCTGGTTAATTGCCGCTTACAGAAATTACTACACAGTTGCACAACAACACAGGAGCTGGTAAACTAGGCGAAGGACGACGGGACCTTGGAGTAAAATTGCACACAAGACGCACTTTGGTGACAGTAGACTAATCGCGAGCACATGCAGGTAAAGGGCTGTGTGTTTAAAGCTCCCTGAAAAAAGCTCTCGCTACTTTGAGTTATTGCGTGCAGCTTTCAGAAAACTTAAAGGTGAGAAGTTGTGGCGACTAAAATAGGGTGCGATCTCAATGACGTGCTGCTAAAGCTGACAGGTTGGTGGAAGGAGATTGGTGAAATTTACACAGGATGTGATACTGAAATAACTTTTTTAAAGTAGTAGTAGGAGTGTCGTGATATACCAGTGTTGACAATAACCATATTTAACCTCTTTTACCCTTTAATAACTTATTTTTTACGAATTGTTTCTAAAAGACAAGTATTTAACGCGACTAAAACAACACATAAAATCATTAAAAGACAGAAACTGAACAGAGGCACAAAGACGAAAGTAGTTAAAGCCCCTAGTATTTGTCTGTAAACTGAAATATTCATGACAAAATATACATAATACGCTGAAAAACTGAAGTGTTTGTCTATACAATTGAATATTCATGACAGAATATATATAATACGCTTAAAAATGTAAGTATTTGTCTATAAAATGTAATATTCATGACAAAATATATATAATACCCCTAAAAACTGAAGTATTTGTCTATTAAAATTGAAATATTCATGACAAAATATACATAATACACCGAAAAACTGAAGTAGTTGTCTATAATATTAAATATTCATGACAAAATATACATAATACGCCTAAAAACTGAAGTATTTGTCTGTAAAATGAAATATTCATGACAATATATATATAATATATAATAGCAATTATTCATATTAAAGTTTGGAAAAATAAACAACCCTGGGTATTATTTGTATATTTTTTTACATAATAATAATTTATTTTAATATAATATATTTGATATACCTTCTTACATTGGTATTTTGAGTGTAATTATTTGCCAAAAAAAGAGACAAAACGAGACAAGACTTGCTGAAAGGTTGCTAACATCAGCTAGCTGCTTACTATTTCAACTTTTCATTGGAAGAATGTGTTATGTCTTTCTAAAGTTACTCATTTTAAGGTGTCGTCATTTAATGGGTAAGATGACAAATAGGACAAATCATATTGCATTTAAAAAAAAAAAAAATGGAAGTAAATATTATTGGGAGGAAAATATATGAGAGATTGAGAAGAATATTGCAATTAAAAAGAGATTAATTAAAAAAGGAGACACTGCGATATTATCACACACTTTCTCTCCGGCTTGTCTCGACTCTCTGTCTCTTTTTCCCTTGCATATACATATTCTATATATACATATACCTTGTAATGTGTGGTTTAGTACAGAGTAACTGTTCAGGTCCTTGTCTCTGTATTTCCAGCTCTTCATGCAGATTGATGCCCTCTACCCCAAGAGGCTGGGAACCTGGACTGACTACGCCAAGAAATACTGCAACGCCCATTACAGGTGAGTCTTCAACACACACTCAAGCTGACACGCACACATTGTATTTCACTTATATGTAGTGTATCTTACTCCAGGGATGACGTATTTTTGTAGGCCAACCAGGAAGTTAGCATCGCCCTGGTTCCCTCCACTAAAAGCCAATGGGATTGTTCCATTGGCTTTTGGATTATTGCAGAAAATAAACTCTGTGATAAACACACGTTTATGATACTTACACGTTTTATTCCGCAAAATAATCTTCACCAATGAACACCACTTTTATTATTTTTTATTTTATCATTTAAAAAGACAAAGTGTTAAAACGACAAGTTGTGGTATAGAATGCTGCAGGAATGAGTCCTAAAACTCGTAAATGAGTTAACATTTTAGCACCTCTGGTTCCCTCGTCTAGAAGTCAATGGGTTTGTAGTTAGATGCCTGAAATAAGGTCTGTGGTTAACACAAGCTGAAGAGATTTTACATAAAATACGTCAGTAAATATCCCACGCGTGAATTTTTAAGCTTTTACGTATCTTAAAAAGGCGGTTTCTAACAAGTGGCTAATCCGCCTTTAGTTTAGTGGTGAAGACGTGAAGTCATGCGACCGTGGTCTAGTTGGTTTATAGCCTAACGTTAGCTTTTACTTCTGGCGACTGCATTTACGTTTCAAAAATCATAAACGTGGTGTTCATTTGTGGAGATTATCTTGCGGAACAAAACAAGCTAGCATCATAAATGATTGTTTGCCACAGAGCTTATTTTCTGGAACAATCCCATTGGCTTATTGTGGAGGGAACCAGATGGATGTATAAAGAGAACTGGATACAGCGTTAGAGGCGGGGCCCCGTTCATTCCTATGAAAGTTGCTCAGTGGCGCGTGAAGACCAAATGGCTCGACTTCCAGCCTGGAAAAGTACCCGGATCTTGGGCACATGGAACATGCGCAGTAGCGTCCGCTCAGTCACATGACTCGGTCACAGGGGTCCCAACGACACGCCGTCGTCACGGCTTGGCACTCCAGCCTTGGTCTGGGTCTCATTCACATGAACGGAGGAAGGGAAATAACTCTGGATTCTGCTGTTAGTGCATTTTACAACTTTAAAACCTTATGATTTAAATAAGTTTATTTATCAAAAAAAAAATGATCCGCTGAGTTACAGACGTCTCTTTCCCAATGTAAGTCTATGGGAAAAAGCCTTTTTGGGCCCAATGCATCACGTGACGGACACGGATGTTGCAGTACCGCCGTTTTGCCACTACGAAAGTTGGGATCGACGACCGGCGCTCTTCCTGGGGGCGATGCTAACTTCCTGTTTGGCCTACAGAAATACGTCACCCCTGCAGCTCTCTATTAAAGGTGGAATTTGACAGATCCAGGCTAGCCGCTTCAAGTTTTTATGCTATATAACGTCTCCTGGCTACAGCTTCATATTTAACGGACAGACGTCAGAGTGGTCAGATCTTTTAATCTAAGGAATTAAATAAGTGTATTTCCTACGTCAAATTATGATCTGTTCTTATTTATAGACTATTAATTCTCATCTTAGTGGAATTAGCATTAAATCCTCCCTCTTTTCAAGTGTCTGCTGGGATAAGGTGGGCTTTACCTGGTGCTGCCGAGTCGAGGGTTTGTTGTCGGAGCCAGGCCGCCGCTGAAGCCAAGCGTTAAATGCCAACTGGCTGCCGGTTGCCAGCGACGATCAGTTACACGTGTGAACAAACACATCAAATGCATTGTTTTGGACGTCCATCAAAGTGGGCGGCTCGGTCGGGGATGGGCCCGCCGCCATTAATGATAACACTTTGTGTATAATAGCACTTAGCGCGGCCGGGGAATGAAATCCGGAGCCCGTCCAGCAGCCCAGGAGAGAGAGAGAGAGAGAGAGAGAGAGAGAGAGAGAGAGAGAGAGAGAGAGAGAGAGCTCGCAGCTGGAAAAGCTGCTGGTTCAAATCCCCACACCGGGGCTTATTTTAGAAGCAGTGAATCAGCTCCCTTCCCTCAGCAGCTACAAGTTTAAACACCCCGAAGTGTGAAACGGCACATTTTGGCGGGTGGCTCGTTAAGTTTGTCCACACTTGCAGCCAATATGGCAGATGACCAGCCTTTTGTGTGGAGGGCCAGTTCTATTCTAAAAATCCGTTTGGCAGATGAATTGTGAAAGTTGCCGGCGAGTTTTTTGGGATAAACCTGCTGCTGTGGCCATTAGACAAAATAGTTTGTGCTGCTCTGCAAAGTGCCCTTAAGCGAAAAAAGTGATCCAGCAGAGCTGCTCAGCGGTAAACGATGGAAGGCTGCAGTAGCGCCGGGCAGCTCCCAGGTGGGAATGTTTAAATGTGTTTAACTATTCCTCCAGGGCATTGCCGTAAATAAGTTTCTCTCGGTTAGAAATGTGTATTAAAAAAAACAAATACATCATTCACTTCTCTCGCAGGTACTTTGGGTCTCGCAGGCAGTGGGACTGTCGCGGAGCGTCCAACCTGGACGAGCTGCACCAGCAGCTGAGCCAGATCATGATCCGCCGTCTCAAAGCGGAAGTGCTCACTCAGCTGCCTCCCAAAATCCGCCAGCGCATCCCCTTCGACCTGCCCAAGGAGGCCGCCAAGGTACACAGATGACAGGCTCATTTCACTCAAGTGATGTATGTTCTCTCCAGGGCTGCCACTAACAATTGTTTTCATTAATTGATAAATAATTTTCCAGTGAATGTCAGATAATAATAACATGCCCATCGTAATTTCCCACAGCCCAAGGTGACATTATCAAATGTCTGGCGGTTAAAAAAAAAAAAGATTAATTAACTATCAAAAATAGTTCCCCCGAATACTTTTCTGTTGATTGACTAAATGATTAATCGTTTCAGCAAACCCAAAAGCGTCGCGTCTAAACATCCAGTCGAGTGGCACGTCTCGATTAATGGAGATGCCACAGATTCACGCTGTTATGTAAAATTAAAATTCTGTTATCTCGCCACACGGGGAGTGATTAAAGATGACACATACATGATAGTTTGCTGCTTCAACTTTTGTCTCAACTCATTTTGAGAATCGATAATCGTTTGTCAAGCAAAAAATGCCAAATATGGGGCCTCATGCAAGAATCATTCTTACGAACAGATTCATAAGTGGCACATAGTGATTTAGAGAACTTGTCACATTAGCAAATTTTCTCGTACTTAATGTTTTCTCTTAGGTGTGACCCTAGTTCAGCCCTGTATTAGGCTATGACTCATGCACAGCGCTGCAGTGAGTGGGGAAAAAAGACGTCATAATGCCTTAATCTGAAAGAATATGGATTTAAATATGATGGCAAAATCATCTAAAATAAAACAAATAGCAAAACAACAGTGTAGAAATACTCTGTTACAAGTAAAAGTAGTTATTAACGCACATTTTTATCTGTTCAAAATGTACCTTAAAGGGAGATTTGTCAAGTATTTAATACTCTTATCAACATGGGAGTGGATAAATATGCTGCTTTATGCAAATGCATGTATATATTTATTATTAGAAATCAATTAACAACACAAAACAATGACAGATATTGTCCAGAAACCCTCACAGGTACTGCATTTAGCATAAAATATGACAAATCATAACATGGCAAACTGCAGCCCAACAGGCAACAACAGCTGTCAGTGTGTCAGTGTGCTGACTTGACTATGACTTGCCCCAAACTGCATGTGATTATCATAAAGTGGGCATGTCTGTAAAGGGGAGACTCGTGGGTACCCATAGAACCCATTTACATTCACAGATCTGGAGGTCAGAGGTCAAGGGACCCCTCTGAAAATGGACATTACAGTTTCTTCACCAAAATGTAGCGTCAGTTTGGAGCGTTAACTAGTATATTTTTCCACTCCCATGTTGATAAGAGTATTAAATACTTGACAAATCTCCGTTTAAGGTACATTTTGAATTGTTTCCACTACTGACACTGCTGCTAATTAGTTCTGTTTTTAATTCTGCTGACTTCTGAAGCTCCGCCGTCGTGTCAAATTCTTCTTTTTTCCTCTCGGGTGACATTAACAGATCAGCCTCATATAGACAAAGAAGTTTGTGCAGGTAATAAAGTTGAGGTGAATCTGACTTGAAACACTCGTACGAGCAAAAAAAAAAGATTAAGGATAAGAAATGTGAGGATTTGCTGCTTCTCTCAGTTTTATTATATCATAATAAAGTGAATTTAGATTTTTTTTATTATTGGTTGGACAAAAGCAAAGCAATTTGAAGACGTCAACTTGGGCTGTGGGAAAATATGATGACTATTTTCTGACATTTTAGAGACTAAACACTCAACAGATAAACCAGTAATGAAAATAACCCTTAAGTGCAGCAGCATGACCTGCATGTGATGCCAACGGAAAACCACAGAAATGATTAACTCATTCATATTTCTTCTGTAGGCTGTGCAGAGAAACACTGAGGTCTGTGTGTGTGTGTGTGTGTGTGTGTGTGTGTTATCCCTGCAGCATCATAAAGAGGGTATTTCTAGAGTGGATGTCATGTCTCCTGTGTAGGTGTTTGCATCTCTTTCAGCCTCCCGAAAGTTCCCGCCTCCCACGCCACGCTGGATGCACGTGTGCACGTGAATGCGGCTTTGACCCGGCCTGTAGCGTCTCCACCGCTCTCTGCGTCAACGCCAAGAAGGGAACATTTAGAAGCATCCATTGTTATATATATTTTGCATCATATCAGCACTGGAGGAGCTCTTTCCAATTACGCCACCGTCCCAGGAATGACACAACAATAAGGAAGTTGCTCTTAGAAAGTGATGATGCAGCTTTTTTTTCGCCCCCAATCTTCTTAAATGTTAACGGGACGCTTTAATTGGGGGCTAAATATGGTCAGTGTTTCTACACGGCGGTGCCAATAAGGCCACGGAACGTACGCGCGGAGCAGTCGGGAAAAGTTCACGTCTCGTCGTCGTAGCTCTCTTATCTCAGAGTTGGCTGAAACAGCAGCGGCGTAACATCCTCAGAGATCATTTGTCTTAAAACAAAAAGCACGACTGGCTGTTTTTTTTTGTTCGTGAGATGAATGTGCGAGTGTTTTTTAACAGGTATGAGAAGAATAGGCGTCCCGGCTAAATGGACTGGTTTTAAGAGAAGAGAGCGGGAGATGTGAAAGTGGCCCAGTCACCCAAAGCGACATTCATGAAAACATGAACAATATAAAACATAAAAGCCTGTGTGGGCATTATTTCCCTCCAAACAAACTGTCTTTTGAAGCGTAGTTTTGCTACCAGACGATATCCGCTGTACAGCGGCACCACTCACCAGTCTCATTTTACTCCCTAATGACGGCTTTTATCTTCCACAGCAGACACTTTTTATGCCCCTCCTGCCCTTTACGTTCCCGGTCCTGGCCTTTTTTCCTCACAGTTAGTCTAGTGAATATCATCAAGGGTGGAGTGCTTTGCCACTCAGGGTTTTTTTTTTTTTTCCACATTATAAATGTAAAAATTTTTAATTAGAAATAAACATTGAGAAACTGTGTTTACGCAGGTGCGAAACATCTGAGAGGGAAACATAAAGGAAGCTTCCTGCAATATGATATTTATTCATTCAGCCGTCCTTGACTTTGACGAATCCACTGAAATGCTAATTATTTCACTAAACACTGTTTCATGTTTCACCAGCAGCTTTTTCATTGTCCAAGTGCAAAAAAATGCAGTTGTGAAACTTTCATGCGTGCGCTCGCATTAATACATTTCTTTTATTTCCTCCCCCACCCTCTCGCTCGCCCATCATTATGTGTACGTATGTGCTCAATCCCGCGCGGGCCTCCTCTTCCTTCAGCTCGCCATATGGTTCACAGTTTTTTTGCAGCGTTTGATATGCGGCGCTTAAAGGAAGTGTTCTTTTCTGTCCAGTTTTTACACATTTTTGCGGTGTTGCAGCCTGAATTCAGACAGTTGAAATTGAGAGTTGTGAACAAAAAAAGGCTCAAAATAACCCCTAATGACAAAGAGTCAAGGGGGTTCTTCTGAAGCACTTTGTAGTTTATTGCATGAAAATTGAAGCAATTATTCCGTACAGCATGCTGCGATTTTGGTCACATTTCTACGAGGGCAAAAAAATGTACCTTGAAGGGAGATTTATCAAGTATTTAATACTCTTATCAACATGGGAGTGGACAAATATGCTGCTTTATGCAAATATATGTATATATTTATTATTGGGAATCAATTAACAACACAAAAAAAAGACAGATATTGTCCAGAAACCCTCACAGGTACTGCATTTAGCATAAAACAATATGCTCAAATCATAACATGGCAAACTGCAGCCCAACAGGCAACAACAGCTGTCAGTGTGTCAGTGTGCTGACTTGACTATGACTTGCCCCAAACTGCATGTGATTATCATAAAGTGGGCATGTCTGTAAAGGGGAGACTCGTGGGTACCCACAGAACCCATTTACATTCACTGATCTGGAGGTCAGAGGTCAAGGGACCCCTTTGAAAATGGCCATG
>CAKALU010037615.1:0-15286 GCA_916700995.1 Hozukius guyotensis
CACACACACACACACACACACACAGCTGTTAGAAAGTCAACAGCGAGTGGTGGGACACGGGAATGGTCTTTAGTTCTGCCTTTTTCACAACCAGACAGTAATGGTATCAATTTACCATGGGCATTACCAGCACACACAGTGAGTGATCCCTCGGTTAAAGGGTGATTTCATGGGGGTCTGTCTTGAGAAAGGACAGGAAAGCTGAATGTGTAAATCCCTGCCTCTAAGGTCCAGGTGCTTTTATGCTCCAATGCTTGTCAAAGTCAAATGCAACATGTCAATGCAAGCATCAAACTATACTATTATTTGTTTGTGTTTCCTCCTGACTTACTGTAAAAACTGAAATTACATTTCACAGGAAATCGAAACCATAAGCCATTTAAATATATAGGCTACATGCAAAAGGTAATCCTTGTTGAGCCTGTCGCTGTGATTGTGGATGTTACTGTAACTGACTGTGCTGTTGCATTACAAAGAGCATTCACACCTGCTGTCTTTTGTCTTGAAAATGATAACTGCGGCCAGCAATTGACGGATGTCTTAGTCAGCAGTATGGAAGTTAACATTTTTACAGAAACTACCCGAAAACATTATTTTGACACATAAACAGCCTCTCTTTTTGTAGATTTTACTGGTTTGAGTGGATGTAGTTGGGCAGTAGTACCCAACCCATCAAACTGTAAAAATGTATCCCATTGTTCCACTAATGGCCCATTGGTGTGATCCTCACAGGTAGTGGAGACACCTAGTCCACAAAGCATGCACCCTCACTGACATAACACAGTTTAATGTTTTTTATCCAGAAAGTAAAATAGATGACTGTGAAATGAATGCCATTTTGTGTTACAACTCACTGCAATATATTTTATATATGGCCTACACCCAAGGAAAAGTTAGCAAAAACAACCTCCATAAAAATTTGAATGTATGCATGCAGATTCCAGGCCTGGAAAGAATGTATCAAGCATCAGAATCACTCTTACAGTAGTTAGTTACAGTTTGCTGCTGCGCTGCTGCAAATCTTTAAACTGTAATCCTGACATCGTTTGACAAAATCAGCATAAATACACATTAGTGACAACATTAGTGTGATTGGCTATATCAACATTTAAAATGAGTGATCACAAGAACGTTAGAGATGATGGAGGCTGTCTCCTTAACATCTGGCAGAAGCACCCTCAATTTTTTCAATGGATTATGTTGACCTGTGTTTCCTTGTGCTCCGACCAACTCGGCAGAGGATCACAGTTCGCAGACCTCTCCAAAGGGGGGCAAGTGGCCTGGGAGCAGATCTGGAGGACGACCAGGTATGCAGAGCCATTCAGGAGGACAGGCAGAAGGCCAGGCAGACAGGTGGAGCCGCTCTGGAGGATGGCGACGTAGGCAGAACCACTCTGGATGACGAAGGCGGTGACGGGACCCCAGCGGAACACGGCCACGGTGACGGGACCCCACTGGAACACGGCCACGGTGACGGGACCCCACTGGAACACGGCCATGATGACGGGACCCCAGCGGAACACGGCCATGGTGACGGGACCCCACTGGAACACGGCCACGGTGACGGGACCCCACTGGAACACGGCCATGGCGACGGGACCCCACTGGAACACGGCCATGGTGACGGGACCCTAGCGGAACACGGCCATGTTGACGGGACCCTAGCAGAACACGGCCATGGTGACGGAACCCCACTGGAACACGGCCATGGGGGCACCTGCCAACTGATGACCCGGCTGTAGGTTGAACCAGTGGAGAGCAGAACAGGAACTTGGGACTGCTGCGACCCAGCAGGAACTTGGGGCCCAGCAGGAACTTGGGAGTGCTGCAGCCCAGCAGGAATGGGTTTTGGATGAACTGTCGACAGGATACGAGGAACAGGTGTCAGCCTGACCGTCCACTGGGAACTGGGGACAGGTGTCGGCCGGACCGCCAACAGGAAACGAGGAACACGTTTCGGCCGGACCGTCCACTGGGAACGAGGAACAGGTGTCAGACGGACCGCCCACTGGGAAACGGGGACAGGTGTTGGCCGGTGCGCCAACAGGAAACGAGAAACAGGTGTCGGCCAAGCAAACGACTGGGGTGCTGGCTGGAGGCTGACAGGTTGGAGGCTAGCAAACTGGATGCTTGCAGGCCGAGGAGCAGACTGGAAGCTAGCAGGCTGGGAATCAGGCTGGAGTTAGCAATACCAGCAAACATAGTCAATTGCATTCCTGGGGCCAGAGCGGGCGACACTGAATCCTACTTAAAACTGCTGGATAAGGATAAGCTCTAAATACAGTAAGATTGTTATTCACGTTGGTGGTAATGACGCCCGATTACGCCCATCGGAGGTCACTTAAGTTAATGTGGAGTCAGTGTGTAGGCTACATATGTAAAGACAATGTCAGACTCAGACCAGTGATGTTTAGCTGCATGTCGTCATTCCACCGCTGATAGAAGTTATCCTCTTCCTCACCTACAAAGCCCTAAACGGTCAGGCACCATCATATCTTAAAGAGCTCATAGTACCCTATTACCCCACTAGAGCACTGCGCTCCCAGAATGCAGCAGGGTTACTTGAGGTTCCTAGAGTCTCCAAAAGTAGAATGGCAGCCAGAGCCTTCAGCTATCAAGCTCCTCTTCTGTGGAACCAGCTCCCAGTTTCAGTCCGGGAGGCAGACACCCTCTCCGCATTTAAGAGTAGGCTAAAGACTTTCCTCTTTGATAACGCTTATAGTTAGGGCTGGCCCAAGGCTGGCTCAGGCTGCCTTGGACCAGCCCCTAGTTCTGCTGCTATAGGCCTAGACTGCCGGGGGACTTCCTATGACACACTGAGCTCCTCTCCCCTTCTCTCCCTCTCCATCTGGATGCATTCACAGTGTCTTGAGATAACTTCTGTTATGATTTGACACTATACAAAAAATAAATTGAAATGAATTCCTTCTTAACTTGACACGCAGCCCCAACTTTCTCTGGACAGGCAGACACAGCTGGCCACACTTTCCGTTAAACATCCGTTCAGTCTCTTCCTGCTCTCTGTGAGCACCTACAGCCTACCGTGTGTTAATACAGCCAAATTCACCATATAGTTTGCAGTCTGTTTTGGGGCGAGTATGAAATAAAAACACGGTTGGTCACGGCTCATAAATCGCTTACTAGCCTACATGTACATTGCAAGTGTCTGGCCACTCTATATTTCATGATTATGACATTGACTTACAAAATCAACAAATATTCAGGTTAATGACAACAGCCGTGTGATTTATCGACATTTGAAATGAGTGTTCACAGAGAAGTTGTCATAACTTTCCATCTCCTTTAATATTTCCACACTTGTGGCACTGTGTTAACCATGTTCTAACAGATCCTTGACTAAATATCTGCAATCATGTGCATAACAGATTATGATTATTTATCCAGTGCAGCACTTGTATGATATGAGATACATTAAGAGAATTCACATGCTACCACTGCATTTTCATGGAAGTTACGGATTGGCATTGTGTTCAGGAGAACCCTGCCGATCTTTTTTTCACAACGTACAGGATCCCCTTAAAACTTCTTTCTTTTTGGAGTACTTTTATGTTCAGCTGTGTAATAACATGTCTGTGCATATGTTTATGTTTGTATGAGGTAGAAAGGATTGACTAAAGGTTTGATGTGTGTGTGTTTGTGTGAAGAGAGAAAGAAAGTAGTGTGTGTATTGTGTGTGTGGCCTGCCCTCCCTACATCTCTAATCCCTGTAATAGAGTGCAGATCATGAAAAGCCCTCTAGCCTGGCCAGCCACCTCCACTTCACCATATGTCTGATAGCGCTACATTCTCCTCAAATTATCATTCCCATCATTTACTTAAGAACCCCCCGTCATTCTATCCTTCCCTTCCATCCATCCATCAATCCACATGTTTTGTGTTGAGTTAATTGATGCTTTTCTCATTTAAAAGAGAGAGGAGCACATAAAAACTGAGTTTTGTTAAACATCTAAAAAGTAATCCACAGCATATTTCAGCAAAGTTCAGTTCCAAACTCATTTGTCAACCACTTAAAGGGGACGTATTATAAAAAAAAGTGAGATTTTCATGTTATTTTATTATAAAGCAGGCTTAAGTCCTATATAAATACTGTGAAAGTATCAAAACGCTCACGCCACAGGGAAATACACACAGCCCGTATTCAGAAACTCTGCATTTGAAACAAGCTGTCAGGATTTCTGTCCATTTGTGATGTCACAAATATACAATATCTATAGCCTTTACGCAGTTTTAAACATAAACATTCTAAATGTGTCCCAGTTTATTCCTGGTTGCAGTGTATGTGAATGTCATCAGCTGACAGGAAGTACACATGGACCCAAGCTGTTGCCTAGCAACACAATCCTGTTGCAATTCCGTTGAAATGCACTAAAACGGAGCGTTTAAGACAGAGGGTAAATACAGGCATATTCAGGCAGACAGTACGAGGAAAATAAAGTTTTTTTGAACATTACAGCATGTAAACATGTTCTAGTAGAAACACAAGATACAAGTATAAACCTGAAAATGAGCATGATATGGGACCTTTAACTTAACCTTTTAGTATGGTTAGCACTGCTGTACATTTTTTTTTACTTTTCAGCATCCAAGTCATTGTCATAAGACCTATCATTAAAAGAAAACGTTGGACATTTACAGTGATAAAAAATATAAAATATCTCCCACTGTTTTTCTTTGTATAAAAGCTGAAAAAAAACCTGTTCCATTGTAATATGGGAATGTAGGCTCAACACTGTAAAACCGGCCATGAAACCCACATCACCTTCTTTCTGTTTGCCTCTTGACTGTAGTTTGATGAAGGTTTTTCTACAAGGCCACAGAAGGCGTGCTAAGCCACACAGAGCTCTATACATACAAGCCTCTGGCTCATTATTCCCCTCAAGTGCTGCCGCTGCAGCAGGACTTTGAAGTCCCACATTCATCCATCTCTTTCTCTTCTCACCCTTCTCTATCAGTGCCTCTGTCTTGCTCACGACTAATACCATAATGATGTAAAGATGCAGAGGAGGAGGGGATTTAAATTAGAGCACCGTCTTTCTCTCTCATTGTATTTAATGGCTCTTATTGTGAGAGCTGTCAGGCCACAAGGGATCCCTGAAGGAGGCATAGGGCCATTCCTCCTGCCACTCTGAAGAAAGGACGACGGGAGAAGTGGATCAGGAGAAGGAGCATGGCCGGTGTAAAGACCAAAAGTAGAGAGATGTGAGACGGAGAAAGAGAGTGCCAGCGATAAGTATGCAGGCTCCTTTCTTGGCTTTTAATTAAAACACCCTGAGAAATTCTGAACAAGCCTCTTCTTTCTTTCTCTGAGTTCAGAGCTTAATGTGTTGGAAAACTCGTCTGGGTTGTAATGTGAGAGGGGCGAGAGAGGAGTTGAAGAGTGGGATGCTGAAAGCAAATGAGAGGCTGTTTACAGATAAAGCCATTAACATTTCTCGTTAATCAATTAACTCATTCATGGATAATGAAAAGACTAATTAACTCCTGGTTAAAAGGCCATGGGAGGCTTGTGAAGGAGATCGTCGCAGAATGAAGATGTGCTACAACAATAGTCTGAGCAAATCAGCCATTTAAAAATTAGAGGAGTGTAATGAATTGCTTTAACATGAAAGGTAAATGAAAACATTTGAAGTATTTTCTTCTTTGCCTTTTCTCTCCTTTCTCATCCAAATCTCCTCTTTTCTTTCCCTTAATCCCTCAAATATGCTGTTTCCTTTCCTTTCCTCTTCGTTCCTTTTCTTTCCTTTTTTTTCTAGAGTGGGATGAGAAAGATTGTTTGTTGGGCTTTGCTAACATACTCTTGACATGCAGAAAATGGCATGTAGCATTCAATGATTTAAGTCTGTGCTAATATCTCCGTCTCAGAACTCCAATACCCTGGACCCAAACTCTCTCTATATCTGCCCGTCTCATCCCCAACCGAACTAGTGACAATGGTGCATCTGTGTGGGCAGGTGCTTCACGTGACATCTTCTCCTTCTTCCTCATTTAAAAATCCAGAATTTCTGAATATGCAAATATTGTTCATTTCAAAAGTTTTTTCAGCTGGATACCTACTGTCTCCTGACTGTAGAAACACCATTGAGGTTTAGATGATGTGACTATGTGATGGACCATGCTGTTTTCATAAACTGTTCGAAAAAAAAAAAGGAAATGCACTGTAACTTGTATAAATATCACATGAAATCAATTTGTATGCAATCCACGGAATCTTGAACCAGGACGTATAAAGAGCGACAAACGCCATGTAGAGAGGAGGTCGGTGTGGATGGGTGGGTCAAAAAACTCTGGTCTTTCACCCAGGAGACCGCTGTTTGTGTCCCGTGTGAAACCAGATGTCAACGTTCATGTATTTGTCAAGTAAATTCCGTACTTAAGTTACGCCACTTATGGTGTTATTTCAACCCAAACTGCGATCTTTTCCTATAAACCTAACCAAGTCGATCTTTTCCTATAAACCTTACCAAGTCGATCTTTTCCTATAAACCTAACCAAGTCGATCTTTTCCTATAAACCTAACCATGACGATCTTTTCCTATAAACTTAACCATGGCTTGGGTTCAGGCAATAAAATCACTTCGTTAGGTTTAGGAAAAAACTACGTGGTTGGTCTTAAAATGACTAAGTTTGTACAGTGAAAATGTGACGACGTTACGAACACGAGACATGAACGAACAGCTCATTGTAAAGTGAAAGTGAAACTTAACACATGGGACATGAACAGCGGTCTCCTTGTTGAAAGCCTTGTGTCTGTTGGAGCCATCCAGCTCCCCTCCTGCCCGCTGGGTGTGTCTCTTTCGCTCTTTAAACTACATCAACACAGCACTTTCCCTGAATGTTTAATGGGTTAGAAATGGGATGGGTTTACATTGTAGTTAATGGAAAGCCCGGTGTGTCTTATACCGGCACTAAAGGGTGCCTTGTGCGGCAGTCAGCGGTGACAAAGCATGGGTATTTGACGCCCTGGTAATGAGAACGGGCTGGCTCATCCCTCCTTTTCCAAGTGTGTCGGAGAACTACGGTGGCCTTCAGGTAACGTAAAAACATGGAAAGCTCTCTCTGGAGCCAGAGTTTGGTTTGTCCATTCTGGGCTACTGTAGAAACATGGTGGACTCTGTGGGGCTAAATCTAAGCAAACGCAAACATAACAATTCTTAGTTTCCAGTGATTATACACTTGTGAAACATAGTTATTAATATTATAGTCCATTTCTGTCAATAGATCCCCTGAAATCCTACACACTGGATCTTTAATGTCTTGGACAAGCAGTATCTGGGACATGCAGAGTTTTATGATCATACACACCATGGACGTTGGACTCCTTCAGATGTTCTCTGATTACTTCTCTGTTCGGACAGGCAAACTTTAGGTTGAAGAGTTGTAAGTGGTTCATTCCCACATGTGACTGGCTGTTCAAACAAACAATCTAGCCTGAACTGAAAACTTGGAAGCACTGCACAAGAGAGGCTAGACCAGAACTACAGGAAGCACAAATGCAATTGACGGCTGCACATTTTCTACCAATAAGTAGTGCACCACTTTCCCGGGCCACATTAACCAGCTCTGACTGGGGGATCCAGAGGCGTTCCCAGGCCAGTGTGGAGATATAATCTCCCCACCTAGTCCTGGGTCTTCCCCGTGGCCTCCTCCCAGCTGGTCGTGCCTGGAACACCTCCCTAGGGAGGCGCCCGGGCGGAGGCGTTCGGGCATCCTTACTAGATGCCCGAACCACCTCAGCTGGCTCCTTTCAACGCAAAGGAGTAGCGGCTCTACTACGAGTCCCTCACGGATGACTGAGCTTCTCACCCTATCTCTAAGGGAGACGCTAGCCACCCTCCTGAGAAAACCGGCCGCTAGTACCCGCGATCTAGTTCTTTGGTCAACGAAGATTGACCGGTAGATCGAGAGCTTTGCCTTCCGGCTCAGCTCTCTTTTCGTCACAACGGTGCGGTAAAGCGAATGCAATACCGCCCCCGCTGCTCCGATTCTCCGGACAATCTCATGTTCCATTGTCCCCTCACTCGCAAACAAGACCCCGAGGTACTTGAACTCCTTCACTTGGGGTAAGGACTCATTCCCTACCTGGAGTAGGCAATCCATCAGTTTCCTGCTGAGAACCATGGCCTCAGATTTCGAGGTGCTGATCCTCAACAGGACCACATCATCTGCAAAAAGCAGCGATGAGATCCTCAGCACACCGAACTGCAAACCTTCCTCCCCCCGACTACGCCTCGATATCCTGTGCTTTTCTTAAATGTATTTGGGATTTTTTGTTGTCTAATTTCTGTCTTAAATACCCCTTTTGACAACTGTATTTCCACCTTAAAGACAATGGTGTACGTGGTTTGCTATCATGTATAATCCAAACTTAAAAACGTGTGAAACTGTAGCTTCCAGCTGACTGATAGCAGCTGTTATTCTATCTGTATGCTTTCCCTGTTCCTATGAACCAAGCTGGGTATAATCTGATCTGTATATGTTCAACATCAGTTTCTGGGCTTTCACCCCTACTGGTAAATATACTCCTAGGAAGTGAATAGCAAACAATACACTTTTTACTTCACAACACATTTGTGTCCACATGATCTAACCTGATCAAATGGAACACGTTTGGATGGGCGTATGGAAGAGTATGCATCTGCATTTCATCAGTGTGCATTCCTGCAATTACTAAACAGCTATTTTATTTGTTATCTTCAATATGTTTTACCTTTTTCTATTCCAATCAGCTGTAATATTCATCCAATTATACCCAAGGGATATTTAAAGGTTCATTGAATCTTGTTCTTTTATTTGCACACTCGCTCTGTTCCTGTCTCCTTCTGCTCACTTCCCTGGAAAATGTGGTGAGAAGGGAAGTTAGTGGGAGTGGGTAGCAGTTGGATTTAAGTATCCAGGCTCCTTTCATTCAGAGAGAGAAACTCTATAAAAGAGGCAGTGAGGCATGCTGGAGGGCAGGGAGTGATCTGCTGGCTTCTTCTACCTGAGAGGAAACACAGGACACACACACACACACACACACACACACACACACACACACCATACCAATGGGCTGTCAAGTGCAGCCGAGAGAGGCTGTGAGTGGGGCACTCACAATGGGCCCCTGGGGATACAGGGTGACCCCTAGGAGTCTATAATTCAGAGAGGGGTTAGTCTATCATTCACAAACGCTCTGAACAGATTCACGGGGGCAAGACAGGCAGTTCATTATCGCTGAGGAAAGGCAGAGGGGATGAGGGAGGAGGGATGAAAGATAGGAGGAGGGCTGAAAGGAGAGGTAAAAGAGGGGAAGAAAAGGAAAAGAGAATAGTGAATTAAAACAGCAAAATAAGATTCAATTTCTACATTAACAACAACAACAACAACAACAACAACAAAGCAATAAACAACACCGAGAGCAAAGGTCAAGTCCATGGGGACTACAGATCCCTGAGGACCTGCGTAATAGAAAAAGTACAAAGAAAACAAATAGGATATCTTTCATGGTACACACAAAAATAAACATTTCAAACACCAACATATAGCTTTTGACCTGGTGAAGATCAGTGGTCACTAGTAGTGCAACAGCCCTGCAGCAGTTTAGGGGGTTCTACTCTATGATGCATAGCCACAGCCAGTCAGCTTACTGCACATTGCTTATAGAAGTCTACAGCCATACCAGTGGCTCTGTGAGGCTCTTCATGGGCACAGTGCTCTGAGCGAAATGCTACTGGCAGCATACTATTACTGTATCATGCTGATGTTCACCATCTTAGTCTAGCGCAGGGGTCGGCAACCTTTACTATCAAAAGAGCCATTTTAGGCAAAAAAAACAAAAACAAAAATCTGTCTGGAGCCGCAAAACATTTGCAGTGAGGTAGGGGGCCACACTGAGGGAAAACAAAATCTGAGATTTCGAGAATAAAGGCACAACTTTACGAGAAAAAAAGTCGTAATATTACCAGAATAAAGTCATAACTTTATGAGAAAAAAAGTTGTAATGTAACGAGAATAAAGTCATAACTTTAGGAGAAAAAAAGTTGTAACATTACCAGAATAAAGTCGTAACTTTACGAGAAAAAAGTTGTAATATTACCAGAATAAAGTCATAACTTTACAAGAAAAAAAGTTGTAACATTACCAGAATAAAGTCGTAACTTTACGAGAAAAAAGTTGTAATATTACCAGAATAAAGTCATAACTTTACGAGAAAAGAAGAAAATAACACGTAAAATTACTACTTTATTCTCATAATATTACAACTTTTTTTTCTCGTAAACTTCTGATTTTATTATCATAATATGACTTTATTCTCATAATATTGTGACTTTATTCTCGCAATCTCAGATTTTTTTTTTTCCCTCAATGTGGCCCTAATACTCCGTCGTACCGTCTTACCATAGACCTACAACAATGATAAATAAAAATAAAAATGTAAACAAAAAACAGTTATTCATTTCTATTTTTTTTAAAATCCACAGGGAGCCACTGGAGAGGAGCTAAAGAGACGCATGTGGCTCCTGAGCCGCAGGTTGCTGACCCCTTGTCTAGCGTGTTAGCAAGCTAATATTTGCACTAAACACAAAATGCAGCTGAGGCTGATGGGAATGTTTTGCTGGCATTTGGTAAATATTTGGATATTATCCTTCTTTCCTTGTCTGGTTGTCACATTACTCTAAATACAAATCTTTTACTAGTGATGGTAATGGTAAAAACTCATATTACGTTTCAGTGACATCAACTGATTGACACAAACTATTTGGTATTATATTATATTGTATATATTGAATGTATATATATATGGCAATAGGATCCAAGCTGCGTCATGATCATCACAGGACAAAAATGAGGCAGATGTCGAGTGTGAACTGTGAAGGGCTGCTTGTTAACTGGTGGAGCACGATGCTGCCGTCAGTGTTGCTGTTCTCACTATTTGGGTCTGTTCAGGTCGACCACAGTTACGATCTAGTCAGCTTTGGGTCTATTTATTTTTTTCCTCAGGTCCCTTTCAGACCAAATCACTTAAAAAATGCATTTATTAACATTGGGTTTGGGTAAGGTTTCTATGGGTCTGGTTTACTGACAAAAAACGACATTAGTCAATATGCTTGATAGCAATATCAAATCAAATTATACCTGCTATGCAGGAAGGAGGGAGAAGAGGAGGAAGAGGAAAAAAGGAAAAGGGGGAAAACAAATACAGGAGAAGTACAGGACGGTCCATTATCATTAAACCTTTAACCCTCTGAGACCCAAGGGATTCCGGTTTTGTGAAGATACAGATATAATATGAAACTAGAAAACCGAAGGAATCCATTGGTAACACTGATGTCATGTCATGCTATCTTGTTGCGAAGGAGGACAAATAACGCTGCAAACTTTTGCTAAATTTTGGTGAGGAAAAACGGGCATGGTCATTTTCACAGGGGTCCCTTGACCTCTGACCTCTAGATATGTGAATGAAAACGGGTTCTCTGGGTACCCACGAGTCTCCCTTTTACAGACATGCCCACTTTATGATAATCACATGCAGTTATTTGCTTGCAGTATCAATGTCTTATTGTCTCATATTCTAAAATGGTGTATTTGAATATTTCTGCATACTGGGGTCCCTGAACGGTCTTGGAATTACATAAATTGTGTATCACTGTAAAGCTGAGACTCTTGTGGATCCAATGAGCCCAACTGTATTCATGTGTGATGATGTTAGTCCCCGTAGGAGACATTTCATATAGTGAGACCATTTTTTTTTTTAAAATTTGACCTCACTGTATAAAATGACCTGTGGTGACCTCTAGGATAATCACACTGAAACTTTACAGCCACAAACTAGAGATCTAGAGCATTCAGAGGATGTACCCCCCTAAAAAAAGACAAAAACAGGTCTATTGTGGCACCACAATAGGAATTGCCCAGGGTTGCATGTAAAGGCAAATTTCAAACTAGTGTCGAAAATTCTTGTTTGAAGCTCAATTGTCAAAAATGTTTTCAAGACAAAATTCTGAGAATGTGCGTACTTCATCTGGACTACACAGAGATGTCAGTCATTTATTTTAATAAAGACCAATTGCTCCATAAGTGAAAAACTGAAATTAAAAATGCCTGATTTCCATTGGATTCGATGTTTTACATGAGGATTCAAATTTCAAATTCAAAATACTGTCAAAAACACAGTTTTTGAGATAGAATTCGGACGTTTACCACCCTACATCTACCATGACCTCAAAATGTTGTCATTTATTTTCATGAACATTGGAGCTTTATTTAGCGGAAATTTGCAGTAGCTGTGTACAGTGCTGTTTACACTAAAATGTTTTGATGCACTGTGGGCTCAATTTTTGATCATTCAAAAAAGAAGAAGAAGAAGAAGAAGAAAAAGAAGAAGAAGAATATTGACAAAGCTGAGTTGTCCAAGCTCTTTAGTACATTGTTTTGGTTATACAGCACATTTGGGCTTATGTTTCAGTTTCACAGATCTTATCAACTACATTTCCAGGGGTGTTGCACAAAACTGTGGGCCCTATAAATGAGCAAATTTCAATTTAGTTTTTGAGCCCCATGAGGTGGACTGAACACGACTCCAAATGAATGCTAATGTTGCTCTGTGTCCTCTGGCTGTGTAGATATCATATGATTTGATATAATGCCTTATAGCCATAACAACTTCATGAGCCAGCCGTGGTGGTAGTTCTGTCAGCTGGTTCTGATGTATTCCGCCCCCTAGTGGCACGCATGTAGATGACACATCACTTACATGCAACAACACACAGTTTCAGATATGTGTGTGCGTGTGTGTTTACATGGTTTCTGGAGTCTGTGTGTGTTAGACGATACCACACAGAGCTGTGACTAAAGGAGCAAAATACAGACATTTCATACACACACATACGAACACACACACACACACACACACACACACACACACACACACACACACACACACACACACACACACACACACAGAGAGAGCAGTTTTTCAGCTCATTAGGCAGAGGGTTGCATGTCTAATCAGGTTTTGTATGGATGGTGCAGGGTCATTATGATCTAATTTACCTTTAGTGGTTATTCAGCTGAGCAGAAAGGGAGGGAAGAGGAAGGAGGAGGGAGGATGGTCCAGATCTGAGGGGGAACTTGTGCACTTGTTCTTCACACTGATAAGAAAACATCATTTCTGTATAACACTATATGGAAAACAATAACTACACAGTTTAATTTGCAATATGAACTGGACCTATGATGCCTTCTTTCTGTGGCTGTATATAATTGAATTGTTTCTTTAATCATTGTGGGTATTAGCTAGTTAAAATAGAGAGATGCCTTATTGGAAAATATAGAAATGAAAATATAGATTTATTTTATCCTTAAAGCACAACCAGTAATTTGTTTTCACCAGTTAATCCGAAGCTAATCAATGATTTCTTATACTCTGCAGAAAGAAATATAAAAAGAGACTGTATAATAAATTAGCATATTCATTGTCTAATACACTAAAATAATGTTGGATCATAGGATTGCTTAAATTAATTGTTAAAGTTACAGTAATAAATATAACTTTTATGAACAACGGGACACCTGACAAGGTGCAAGGTGAAAGGGGTCCCTCACAGCAGAGCCGGCCCTAGCCATAGGCGGTATAGGCGAGTGCTAGGGGTGCCCCAAATGAGGGGAGACATTTTTTTTTCTAAATTTGTAACTTTTTTTTTTTGTACTATTTTTTACTAATGCAATTTTAATACTATTATTTCAAAATATTACAAACAATAATACATAGCGTATTAAATACGCCCTATTCTCTGGGTTGCCCGCAGCATCACCCTGGTGGGAGTTAATGTCACTTACTTACCAACTTGACGAATTTCTCGCTAGGTTTATCAACGTTTGAAGCTAGTGCTGCTTGCTGGAGTTGGCAACACTGGGCTGGGCTTAAGATCTAGCTTACTCTTGGTTTCTCCAACCTATCCAAGCTTTAAGCTCTAGCAAACCACATCCTGGATCACAGAGATACTGTGGTGGATACAATGAGATGTAAACTAAATCAATCTTGTCTACTTCAGTATGTTGTGCTGTATTAAGGTGGAACAATTTGTTCAAATTAAAACATGTATCTCCTTCTTTATAAATGAGCGTTACTTTAAAAAACAAAACAAATACAACCCCGATGTCATGTAGAGGCCAAGCGGCCCTATAACTTTGGACCCCATGGAGCTGGTTAAATTCCAAGCTGTTCTATGGTGCAGGGACATGTATACATGGGGGTCCA
Organism: Hozukius guyotensis; assembly: GCA_916700995.1. NCBI lineage: Eukaryota > Metazoa > Chordata > Actinopteri > Perciformes > Sebastidae > Hozukius > Hozukius guyotensis. The sequence continues at coordinate 14,258 of CAKALU010037615.1, forward strand.
CTGCCTTTGTTCAAGTGTGTTAAATGGGTTAAAGAGCAGTGTCCAGAAGCAGCAGTGTGTGTCCTGCTCAGTCTGCACGGATAAAGACCTCCATATGATACTGGTCAGTCATGTCCAGCACCCAGCCAGCAGGGCCGACCGGCTGCCAATCAAACAGAGCTCACACAACAATAGGTGGGAGTCAGCCTGAGCCTGCCCACACACGCACGCACGCACGCACGCACGCACGCACGCACGCACGCACGCACGCACGCACGCACACACACACACACACACACACACACACACACACACACACACACACACATTGTGACAGAGGCACAGAGCCCCCTTAAATATAGGCTACATCTCCAAAAAACATACCATGAACTCTGGGGTCAATATGATGACTAATAGGGAACTAATAGTATTATCTGTACTAGTAAACAGATGGAAAACACTATATATATATACGATATACACTGATCAGCCATAACATGATGACCACCTGCCTAGTATTGAGTAGGTCCCCCTTTTGCCGCCAAAACAGCTGTAGCCCGGTGTAAAAACAGTCAAGGTGTAAAACAGTCAAGGGGTTAAAACAGTCAGGGACTAAAACAAGTTAGCCTAATAAAGTTAGGTGGATAAATCCAGTAAAGCAATTAAACTGAAAGTAATTTAGTTTAATGAAGAAAGAACAAAGGTTTAATTAAAAAGTAATTTAGTCATAAATAAGGTAAGATGTAAATGTGTTAATGAGTAATTCAAAATAAATAGATCTATATTGTTTTAAGGTAAACAGTGGATGTAAACTAAGTGAAAAAACACAGATTGTGCCTTTAGTTTCAGCTATTTTGTTTGTGATTGGTTACTGAGGTCATCAGTCAATAACACCTGTGGTGATTGGCTGCAGTGAAGGAAGAGAGCCAGTAGGGGGCGGGAGTAGAGAGAAAAACACGGGAGAAGAGACGCGGAGAAAGGAGAGGAGAAGAAGGGAAAACGTAGAACAGACGCAGGAGAAGAGAGAACGAAGTAGTGGGAAGAATTGTT